>LUCW03001636.1:15000-87500 GCA_001586965.3 Sphaeroforma sirkka
ACCTCGTCTGCAGGCTTAGATTTGAGCACGGATTCGTAAATCTGAAAGTTGGATACGCATCTTGGCTTGAGGACAGAGCAGTACGCATGTACATGTGTGTATCATGTATATAGTGCATATATATGAGTACTGTTGCATATTCCTGTATGGCTGAGTATCGATTTGAGATATATATATATATGTGTGTGTGTGTGTGTGTGTGTGTGTGTGTGTGTGTGTGTGTATACATACATAAATACATACATACATAAAATACATATGCACATACACATACACATGCCATCGCATACATACATACATACATACATACATACATACATGCACATACATACATACATGCATTACATACATACATCACATACATACATACATACATACATGCGTGCATGCATGCGTACATACGCATGCACATACATACATACACATATTGCATGCAGCATATGCCAAACATACGTACGTACATACGTACATGGGCATACACATACATACATACATACATACATCCATCCATGCCATACATACATACATACATACATACATACATACATACATACATACATTACGTACATACACGTGACTGCGTGCGTAATGCATATATAATATATATATATATATATATATATATATATATATATATATATATATATATATATATATGCATATGCGTATACATATACATATATATATGCATATACATATACATATACATATACATACATATATGTATATATATATATATATATATGTGTGTGATGTGTGTGTGTGTGTATATATATATATATATATATAATATAGATGTATATATATATATATATATATATATAATTGTGGGTATTCCTCTGCCTCTGTGCACGTACAATACTCATTCAGCATACTAATCCTTAATACAGCCCAGACCCTAACCTCATTCAACATTCATATCGCCAATTCTCGAGACAAAGACAAGAACAACGAACAAGAATAACATACATGCTTGGCACCACCATAGTTGCCCTGTGTATGCTCTAGTACACCCTTCTGTAGTGTGATGGTAGCTATTTCTTCGTCTATGTCCCCTTCCTCAAAGCCCTCGTCAAGGAGTGACGTCCTGCAGAGGTCCACTGCTTGTCTTAGGTATTCCTGTATGAAAAACAGACAAACAACAAGCACTGTAACGGATTGTTTCAAGTATGGTGCCCATCAGACGTGTGTATACATAGAACGTATAGATGTGTATACAGATACGTATTAATGTATAAGCACACGCAGATATATTTTCATATATACATAGAGAACTAATATATATATATATATAATTTAACAATATAAAAGACTGCATAAGCTATTCTATGTGGCATGGAATTCATCCATATGCACATACGAAGGCATACAAACATAAGTATCTGAACTACAACCTCAATGCACCCATGCACCACTCCTCATACTCAAACACATCTCTCCACAACAATACCCAAACCATCAAACCCCTAAACCCTAAACCTTAAACCCTAGCGCAACATCTACCATACCTCGGCACGGGCAAAGTCTCCACAGGCCATAGCCTTACAAGCCAAGTTGTAGTGAGCCTCGTAGCTACCAGCCACAGGCAGCTCGTCTACTGCACTGTGCGGCACCACTTTACCAAACACCGCAGCCCCCGCGGTGGCTGCATAGTAGTTGGTCATACGCTCGGACTGGGTATGCGCTTCATTATCGTCTCTGGAAAGTGAGAGGCGACGACTTACAATGTAGGTAAATATGCATATGCATATATATAGACAGGTGTATGTGTTGTGTGTTGTGAATAGATCTGGCATCCGTGAACAAAAGCTAAGCCTGCGTCTGCATCTAGTCATGACAAATACGTTGCCAGATGCAGCGTCCGTTTGGGAGATAAGCCATAATAAAGATGCTAACCCATGTGTTGAAAATTTTTTGTATACTTCTCGGTGATATACAGGCCTTTGTGCTAGGTACAGCATTTATAATCCCAAACACGTGCCAGAAATCACCTACCAGGACTTGCGCATACACACACCGACAAACAAGCACGTAGACACAAGCACACTACCTTGTAACAAGCAGACACGCAGCAACGATAACGAACACCACGGCTGCAGAATAGGAATTTTACTGTACTATATGCGAGTGATACTCATATGTTAGACATACTACCGAGTGTACTATATAAACTATTAAGTGTACTATATATTCTATTGAGAGTACTAAATCTATTATTCAGTGCACCATATAGAGTATCAAGTGTACTATTGCTATACATACTATCAAGCGAACTATACATACTATCAAGTGTACCATTGCTATACATACTATCAACCGAACTATATAGACTATCAAGTGTACCATTGCTATACATACTATCAAGCGAACTATATATACTATCAAGTGTACTATTGTTATACATACTATCAAGCGAACTATACATACTATCGAGGATACCATTGCTATACATACTATCAAGCGAACTATATAGACTATCAAGTGTACCATTGCTATACATACTATTAATCGAACTATATATACTATCAAGTGTACTATTGTCATACATACTATCGAGCGAACTATATATACTATCAAGTATACCATTGCTATACATACTATTAACCGAACTATATATACTATCAAGTGTACTATTGTCATACATACTATCAAGCGAACTATATATACTATCAAGTATACCATTGCTATACATACTATCAAGCGAACTATATAGACTATCAACTGTACCGTTGCTATACATACTATCAAGCAAACTATATGTACTATCAAGTGTACTATTGTTATACATACTATCAAGTGAACTATATATGCTATCAAGTATACCATTGCTATACATACTATCAAGTGAACTATATAGACTATCAAGTGTACCGTTGCTATACATACTATCAAGCAAACTATATGTACTATCAAGTGTACTATTGTTATACATACTATCAAGTGAACTATATATGCTATCAAGTATACCATTGCTATACATACTATCAAGTGAACTATATTGACTATCAAGTGTACCATTGCTATACATACTATCAAACGAACTCTATATACTATCAAGTGTACTATTGTTATACATACTATCAAGTGTACTATTGTTATACATACTATCAAGCGAACTTTATATACTATCAAGATTACGATATGTATAACAAGTGCACTACATATCCTACCAAGCGTACTAACATATACGATACATGGAAAGTTGATCGCCATGTTGAGTCAACCTTCAGTGTACTACACAGTGCCATGAATTTCAGATATCTAACTCGTACGGCATGTGCGGAAAGGGTCTGTGTGTGAGGTGGGTATCACACATGGGGATGTGTGCAGAGGTATGTACACATATATGCAACCTATACTATACATATATATAGATATATATATATATATATATATATATATATATATATATATATATATATATATATATATATATATATATATATATATATATATAACAAAACACACACACACACACACGCACACATACATACATACATAAATACATAAGGGCATACGTATGTACATACATACATACACATACATACATACATACATACATACATACATACATACATACATACATACATATATACATACATACATACATACTTACTTACATACCTACATTACATATATATATATATATATATATATATATATATATATATATATATATATATATATATATATATATATATATATAAACTTACATCTCAGCTGTGCATATGGTAGAGTAGAGGCCGGCTGCCACATCGTACTGCTCCGCACGGTACAATATCTGTGCCTTGAGCTCAGACAGGTCGTAGTCGGGAGTGGGTTGGGCTGAGTTGGCATCCACGATAGACAGCGCCTCATCCAGACGGAACAGCCGGTACAGGCAGTAAGCTCTCTGTAAACCAAGTTTACAACAAAGTTTATAAGCAAGTTCACAAACAAGTTTATACACGGGATATGAATGTTCAATTTTGTGTTTGCATGTAATTGTCCGGCGATGGCAGACCTTTCCATTCGGATGCATGAAAACTATAGGCTGACACGGTACTATATACATTTACCATCAACTATAAATAGAAGTCTCGTCCAAGCAAACCGTAGGAAAAGATCTGTACACTTTATGTAAACCACGTATATACAAGTGTCTTTATCAACCACGTTTGAAGTTTTATAAACCACGTTTATATACGAGTCGGTTGATGTTACGATACAGAAAGGCAGTGAGCCTCATGCGAACAAAAAATGTCTAGCCAGTCCAAAGATTGATTGTATGTAAATCAAATACATCTGCGTGACATCCGTTATATGCACAGGAATGAGGACGATTGGGAATATTTTATACAGGCATGTCAACAATTACCTACTTCCAATAGAGAATGCGCGGAGCACCATCCTCCCTACCTATGTCCCTAGCTAAACTAAAGTGGTCTGTGTGTAGCTATTTCAGTATTTGTGCATTCATGATGCATACATGCTACAACACGAGTGCCGTATAGGTCATACACTATACTCACAAGCATACTCATACCTACAAACAAGCACACCCTGCACCCGAATAAACGGTTTTAGGGCTGAAAACCCCCTAACCCTACATGCTACTGGTCACGTATACATACCACACCACACAGAACAGGGCCACGCACCCCACATACTTGAAAGACGAAATGATTTGCCCACTTTGTGTTGGAGTCCATGAGCTCCAGCGCCCCCTCGAATTGATTCAGATTCACCAGACAGTACAACTTAGCCACCACCACCTCGACATCATCAGGCGTTTTCAAGGACACTGTTATATAGGAGAGAAGGATAGCGTTAGAGCTAGCTTGGGATTGGAAAGGAAAGATGTACAAACAGAAGAGATTTGGATTGATGTATCGCCACGGGTGATAGCTGAGATTATTCGGGTTGGGCATGCAATACCACACCCACATCTATCGATTACAGTGTATATAAAAATATATGGATCGAAAGATGAATGGTGTGGAGAATATGTAGATAGAACAAAAACATAACTACGAATACCCATGATAAATAACCATGTACGTTCTAATGATAGGATATACGTATACACGTATAGATACAAGTAAAAAACTATAAAACTAAATAAATACAGCTATATATATATATATATGCATAAGTAGGTATATATACATAAAATATATATATTTGTATAACTATATGTATGTCTGTAAATCAATATTTATACTTACAAATACATATATATATATATATATATATATATATATATATATATATATATATGGCATATTATATATACATATATATATGTATCATTTATATATATTTATCATTTTATTATATAATACATGTATATATAATAATATATATATAACAATATATATATATACATATATATATTATATACATATATTATATTATTAATATTGCCATGTACATATATATATATATATATGTATAATACGTATATACATATTGGGATAAAATATATTATGTATATATGTACGTAATACATATAATCATATGTATACATAGCATAATCAACATATGTAATATTAATACAATGCATGCTATATATATATGTACATACATGTTGTATATATATGTATACGCAATATAATAATATATATATATATATTATATATATTATATTATATATATATATATATTACATATGTGGATATTTATCTATATATTTTTATTACATAATAACCATATATTATGATGATCCATATACATGTAGATGGGATATATATATATAATATACATAGCATGTATGACATACATATTATTGATGATGATATGATGTGTGTGTGTGATGTGTGTGTGTGTGTGTGTGTGTGCGTGATGTGTGTATATGTATTATATATATATATATATATATATATATATATATATATATATATATATATATATATATATATATGTATGTATGTATGTATATATATATGTGTGCGTATATATATAATATATATATATATAACTCAAAACATGTATATCTATAACATTCAAACACATACACTCTCGGGCATGTCGGATAGCTGCATCGAAGTTCTCTGAATTGATGTCGTTTTGTATCTTAGTCCAGAGATTGGTAACCTCCACATTGGGATTGGCCATTGTAATGGAGTGCCAAGACATACGCCTTCTATCACTCCAGGAAGACGTATAGTCACCGAGCTTTACGGACAACACGCTTCTAACGTTCTTTTTAAATACAACAAGGTGAGTATAATAACACGCTTACGTTCTTTAAAAGTAAACAAGGTACTGTAAATATACGTGTATTTATATGTACTGTAAATATGTAAATATATAGTACGCGAGTGATGGGAAAATAATGAGAATGGCACAGAATAACAAACGACTCATCGCCAAACAAGACATTACGTCACGTGGATTAAAAGTCGATGACGTATTGATACAGGTGGCGGATTAATCATACCAATGACGAACCCTTTTTTTCAATACTGCAGCTCATAGCCTTCTAAATAGTATGTACCTAGAAGGCTATGTACAGCTATCGATATTATTTTAGTATGTAAATATAAATAAGGTTCGAAGACGTACTCGTAGTACATAACAAATAGTATTCATTCACTTGACGTGCCTGGTTATTGCGCAACGACAGTAGTATAGTATTGTTTACTCGTCATGATGCAGTACCTTCTCTCGATAGAGGAGGTGGCATCACTCCAAGCTGAAGCTGAAGATGTCCTCAAAACACTCGAATCGCAGCATGCGATGCATGGACTGCCTGGAGCTCTGGGTGTAGCAGGTAAAGTTAGTTGTACTGTGCATGTATGTGGGTACGTTTATAGGTTATATATAACCAGTCCCACACTGTGTGTACCTGTATGTGTGTTTGGAGTATGCCGTTGGTGCTATAGTACACTGATTGAATATATAAACTTCTGGGAGACCAGTGCGAGTATTCAGGCTTGATAGGGGTAGTCTTTATTTCTTTTCAAGAAGGCAGTAGCATACGCTTGAGAGCGACATGTATAATGTTGTATGTATACATCATACACCATATGTGCTGAAATTTTATTTCTTTTGGCTTGTTGTATCCTACCCAAACGGTCGCACTTCTGATGTGGTTACGTGATTTGCTGCACGCACATGCGTGTTATCTCTGAGCAAACCCTCGTGTGTGTATATCCAAGGTATCATATCATCGTATTTAGACTATTCTCTCTCTTCAACATCCCGCACTGCTTACTGTACATATGTCTACCTGTACTGAATATATATATATTCATTTTACGTTCCAGAGGATGTGATTGGTCGAGACGGTCTCATACCGCTCATGGCATTAATCCAAGGTGTAGAGAGAGATGCAACAAAAGACTTTATCCCACTGGTATGCTGGTTTGTATTTGTTGTGCACCTCTATAAATGCTACATATGTATATAGGCACAGCTTATACCTTCATAGGTGTGTGCTATACACCCATACATTCCTATGCGTGCACTATATGTATACAGACCCAACTTAGACAATTATATATGTGTGTTATAAACTCATATGCATGCACTATATGTATACAGACACAAGCTTATACAGCCATATATATATGTGTTGGTAGTAGGAATCTACACTCAGCCTTAAAAGTAAGAGCATAGCTCAGCAGGCGACCCGTCACTCACATCGTCTGTCGATAGATACATGTATTGTTCCGAATATATACTGTCTGAGTATATTACTCAACCATCTCATACCAACAAATCAAGCCTTGAGTATATCTTAATCCGATATGATTGTGAATGGTGTCTTCCGAGGTATATAGATAATTTATGTTGATTGAAACCCCATCACATACGCAGATATTGCATGCGTATGGATTCACGAATAGGCCTGCAATCATCCCGATGTGAGTCCAAGTACATAGATATACATCCATTTCTGCATATATTCGTCCCATCAAGTATATATATATATATATAAAGAAACTATATATATATGTGTGTGTGTGTGTGTGTGTGTGTGTGTGTGTGTGTGTGTGTGTATGTATGTATGTATGTATTTATGTACGTTTATATATATATATATATATATATATATGTATATATATTGTGATCGGCCTAGGGGCTTTAAGAACTGTCATGATCGGCCTAGGGGCGCTGGGAACCGTAGTAACTTTAGAGTATAAATATAGTGACACGCGAAATTATCTAATTCACTGAGCCAAATGTCTACACTGACACATAAGCATTATATATGTCTGGGCCCAGAATTCTTCTTTAGTCTTTCACCAACTTATATTATTCCTACTGTTAAAATAATTGTTTGTTCTCTATCTCACAATATATATTTATATATATGTATGTATGTATGTATGCATGTATATATATATATATATATATATATATGGCATATGGCATATATTGATATATATATATATTGATATGTATATATAATATGTATATATATATATAGGGTTTAGTGTTTAGTGTTTAAAAATATCCAGATACATTTGTATGTAAATTCAGACTCATGTGTACATACATCCCATCTATATGTCCAGATACACACAGTCGAAGACCAGGCACGAGCCTTGGCCGCCGATGTAGGGCTTGTTCTGTTGGGTGAAATGTACGATGTCACCACCGCACAGGCAGATGCGCATGGCTGGGGTCCGGTTGCCGTGGGAGGCAATCAGTGGGCTATTATGTACCAGCACATCTCAGGTAGGATATATATATATATGTGTGTGTGTGTGTGTGTGTGTGTGTGTGTGTGTGTGTGTGTGTGTGTGTGTGTGTGTGTGTGTGTGTGTGTGTGTGTGTGTGTGTGTGTGTGCATTTGTCTGCGCGCGTGCATTTGTGTGTGTGTGTATTGTATATATGTGGGGGTTAAATTTGCATCCCACTGTGGTTGTTACTACGTCTGGTAGGATCTATATATATGTGTGTCTGTGTCTGTGTCTGTGTGTCTGTGTGTGTGTGTGTGTGTGTGTGTCTGTGCGTTTGAGGATTATGTTGTATCTCTGAACGTTTTTACGCTTATTCTGACGGCAATCCGCGGGCTGTTCTGTACTATCATACCTCTGCGTATGTGAGTGAGAATTATACTTGTACCGTCTTAGGCTCTTATCACGGCCCACATTATGTGTTTGTGTCCCATACCTGTGTACCAACATATCTCAAGGACGTACACGTATCATATATACCTACACGTATCATATATACGTACAATAAACATATATATGTACACGTATCTTATATACGTACATGAAACATATATATGTACACGTATCATATATACGTACACATATCATATATTCGTAAACGTATCATATGTACGTGCACGTATCATATATACTTCATGTATCATATATGTCACAGCCGCGTTACACTTTTTTGTGTCTGTATTATGTGTGTTATGTGTCTGTGAGCGCCATAGACAGGTTGATGCGATCGCAAATAGCTGAAATGTGACCCGAGTACACATACGTCGGTGTACACAAATATGTGCATGTAGTCATCCACTTATATATTGATTTACCTACCATCCTATATCGTAACAGGGATAGAGACAGCCACACCAGAATGGCCGGGACAAACATGGCAACAGCGGGTGATGCTTCAACTGCCTCTGCTCATGGCACCTAGAAAAAACGTCTCCAACAATGCATCAGGTACATTACATCAATACAAGTATATATATATATTCATATTTATATTTATATTTGTATTTTTATATTTATACATTATATATACCATATATATATATATGTATGTGTGTGTGTGTGTGTGTGTGTGTGTGTATGTATGTATGTATATATATATATATATATATATATATATATATATATATACATACGCATGTACGTATGTATGTATGTATGTATATGTATATATATATATATATATATATATATATATATATATATATATATTACATATACACATTACATTGCAATGTGTATGCATGTATATATATAATATTATATATATGATATGATGTGTGTGTGTGTGTGTGTGTGCGTATACGTATGTACGTATATATGATATATATATATATATATGCATATATAATACGCATATATATATATATGCGTGTCCTGTGTGTCTGTAACGCGCATGTATATATCATTGTGGGCAAGGTAACATTTCATTGTGTATTAGGATACACAAGACGACCAAATGTATAGAAAGGTATATATATATGTGTGTGTGTGTGTGTGTGTGTGTGTGTGTGTGTGTGTGTGTGTGTGTATATATATATATATATATATATATGTGTATGTGTGTGTGTGTGTGTGTGTGTGTGTATTTTGTATTTTTATATTATATATCTGTATATTTTTATACAAATACCTCTATATGTATACTAAATATACTTGAGTACGAATTGACCCTCATCCAATACGCCATAGGCTGATGTCAATTTTGGGTCTGCCACTATGGCGGTCACTAGTGTGGCAGTCTGATGATTCTCTACTGATGATATATCACTCGTGTCGTCGTTGCCTCTGTATGTCTTGTGTTCATCGAATCAATGGATCCCAACCGTGTGTTATATGATGCGTGGATGACATTGAAGGGTGCAACTATTACCCTACACACCAGTCTACCCCGGCGAACGAGTGTGTGTGTAAATGCATGTGTTGCTCACCCTCGTATAAGCTGTTATGGCTGCACCCTAGTCTCCCTCTAAGATTAGTTCCTACATGCACGTACGCATTAATAGCTATATGCACGCAGTGTGTGCACAGTATGCTCTGTGTGTGTATGCATGCATCGACATTTCCCGGTGGTCGATAGCTAAACACGTACGTACACACACCACTTCACTGTGATCTGCAGATAAGACGAAAGGCGTACGTAGGCCGGAGAAGAAATCCAAAGGCACCAACTCCTCAGCAACGCCAAACAACGATGCCAGCGAAGCTATCTGGTACGTGACAGTACAAACGTATCATAGAGCAAAAGGTCAAGGCTCCCCGACTCATCACACAGCTCCAAAGGTACGCGTTGTATGGGTGCGTATAATATGGTAGGTGGGTATAGCGTAGGTGGACGTAGTGTGCATATGTACATATGTGGTAGGGTGCGCAGGTTAGCACAGGCGTATCATTGCGCTGTGGATAAAAGCTTGAGTGTTCACTACTGTGTGACACTATAGACGCAACTATTAGCATGTGCGGTTGTATTGAGCAAATACACATACATTTAAAGTTCATACAGATACTTGCGCTCGTATACATAAACGTTTGCAGTATTGCGCTCGTATACATAAACGTTTGCAGTAGTCTGTCATTAGCAGATATACCTACATTTAAAGTCCTGATACAGATACGTGTGTATCCGTATACATAAACGTTTGTAGTAGTGGAGACTGTAGTCTGACTTGCTCTACTATAACATACCGTGAGCAATACAACCGCACTATCCTCCACATGGTGTTATCCCACTGAGCCACTCCCGCCAACCCCACACACCTCTCAAGTTCCCACAGATCATCTGACACCTACCTTCTCCCCCTCCCCCTCCCCACACACTCACTCACTCACTCACTCACTCACTCACTCACTCCACGCTACAGGGTAAAAGCAAAGGGAAGAAAAACACCAAGCCAAAGGCCGCCTCAGCGTACACCCACACACACACGCACAGTCTCTTCAGTTACTATCGCAACAAGTCCGCCGCAGCCGCAGCCGCAGCTGTGGGGGTGCGTGCAGAGGCTGGCGGGGACGATGCAGACCACTACTCTATCTTGGATGTGGTCAAAACGGACTCGGAGGGTGGCACAGACTTAGTTCGTGAGGTGTGTGTGTGTATCTGTACTTGTGCGTATCGTTGTAGTGGCCATTGGCTTTGTGTGTGTATCGTGTGTCTAGTTCGCGAGGTGTGTGTGTGTATTTCTACCGGTGCGTAGAAGGTGCATGCGTTAAAACACAGGTTGCGTACCTGAGGTGGAGACATATAGTCTCCTTGTCGTTGAACGTTTTCGCACTTGTTGAAACGTATTCCACGGGTTGTCTGCATGGATGTATTGAGAGCGGTACACCTGGTGTGTACGTTTTAAGTGTATGTACGTGGTTTGATAGGTTTGATACCCACCATTGGCATTGACACCATAGCTGGGGTATGTTAAGTAGAGTGTATGCGTGTGCTCTGAGAATTTGGTAGATATGCTTGAAGATGAACCGGCTCACCTATCACGTACCAAGATCTAAGAAACACGCGCACAGACTACAGATAGACCGCAGCGCCCCTATACAATCCACAGCCAATACCTTCACGCCCACATACACGTGCATAGTATAACCCCTACTCTTACACACCACCCGCCTCTCATGTGCACACACACACACACACACATATATATATATATATATATATATATATATAAAGAAATAAATAAACACACACATATATATATATATACATATATATATATATATATATATATATATATATATATATATATATATATATATATATATATATGTTATATATAGAGAAATAAATAAACACACACACACAGCTCGTGCGTGGGACGTGGAAGGGGTTACATCACATGTCCGACTGTGCGTGGGATACCGGTGTTCCCTTTGGAAGTGCTTTGGAGGATTGGGTGTCCGTCTCTTTAGCTGGCTTGGTTCTGCCGGCGTTGGTCCAGGGTCAGCATTTGGCTGGTGAGTATATATATATATATATATATATATATATATTTATGTTTTTGTGTGTGTGTGTGTGTGTGTGTGTGTGTGTGTGTATGTGTGTGTGGTTTTATGTGTGTATGTATGTATGTGTGTGTGTGTGTGTGTGTTATTTCGGTTGTCTCAATTGTGCATCTGTATGGTTGTGTATGTGAGTGGGTGAATGTGTGTTGCATCTGTCTCACCATGTTTGTGCATGTTTTGTAGATACTTATGACTAAACGTATTCGCGGAACGTTAAATGAAAGTCTGGCACTCTCTGTGCCGTATATACTCAGCAAGCTGCTGCTATGTGCACACCACAGCTACCTGGAAAGACTTGTTGCACAGTACCTACGCGTCATACGTTTTCCGTACGCACGTTAAATATATACACCACCACCAGCCAGGTCACGGGGTTTTCTCCTCATGAGAGTTATGCTATGCTGTGTGATATATTGGGAGGCTAGATTATCTGTGGGCCTTTTCTGTGGTGTAGCACTCATATCTAGTTCAGGGTTGTTTCATTGCTTTCCTTATTTTTGGATTCCGTTTATGTCTGTAATAGATTGGGAAGCTACGTAGTCTGTGCACCTATCCCTTGGCGTAGCTTTTATATCTGATTACGTTTTTTCCCGTTGTTTTTCTTTTTTTTGGGATTCGGTTGTATCTGTGATATATTGGGTAGGTTAAATCATCTGTGCACCTACTGTGGCGTAGTACTCATTTCTGGTTCCGTTTTTGTCCCATTTCAGCGCGTCCGTCTCTGCTGTCTATTGGCACGGGCTGCAGCATCATCCAATGCTTCATAGGGTATGTGGTAGGTGTAGTGATGTGTGTGTTTATTGTGTGTGTGTGATATCATCATCCAATGCTTCATAAGGTATGTGGCAGGTGTAGTGATGTGTGTGTATTGTGTGTGTGTGTAATATCATCATCCAATGCTTCATACGATATGTGGTAGGTTGTAATAACACCATCCAATACTTCATAGGGTATGTGGCAAGTGTAGTGATGTGTGTGTGTGTGTAATATCATCATCCAATGCTTCATAGGGTATGCGGTAGGTGTAGTGATGTGTGTGTGTGTGTAATATCGTCATCCAATGCTTCATAAGGTGTGTGGCAGGTTGAAATAACATCATCCAATGCTTCTTAGGGTATGTGGTAGGTGTAGTGATGTATGTGTGTGTATTGTGTGTGTGTGTGATATCGTCATCCAATGCTTCATAGGGTATTTGGTAGGTGCAGTGATGTGTGTGTGTGTATTGTGTGTGTGTGTGTAGTAATAGTCTTCCAACCTACACACTGACTGCCATTGCTCGTGCGTGTAGCAGCCTTCTAACCCACACACATGCTACCATTCCTTGGCGCCGCTTTCTATCTAGGCGCATGTGTATCTCCAACGTAACCTTCAATGTGTATTACACCTGACCGTCTGGCTTACACTCTCACTGGAGTTGTTGTGGCAGTCACAGACACCTCAAATAGGTCAGTCGCAGCCATTGCGTAGTACTTTCATTGCCCTCTCTGCATACAGTAGATAGGCCACATTCTGACACTGATTCGGACTGACTTGAGTTGCCTATCAACGGGATTTTGTCGCTAATCACCTCAGCTAGATGGTACGGTACTTCAGTATGTCCCATCCCATAGTGTGTTACCTGTAGGTATGGCACGTATCATTTGCGGTATTGCATGTGTAAGGCAAGTCTAAGAAGTTATCACAGATTGATGCATCTACGCCACTCGAATCAAAACAGGGCACACAAACGCATCAGTCGGCCCACTGTTTCTGTACGTTCTTTGTTCTAAAAATAGATTACACGTGGACAATGCATATCAGTCGGTCCACTACATCTGTACATTCTTTTTTCTATAAATAGATCACACGTGGACCATGGGAACACAGCCATGCTAGAAAGTTCCGAGCATCTCACTGCATCTATATCCTCTTACTGCTCTATAAATAGATCACACGTTGACAACGGGGACATGACCATGCTACGGAGTTCTGAACATCTCATCCCATCTGTATCCTCTTATGTTCTATAAATAGATCACACGTGGACAATGTAGACATAACCATGCTAGAAAGATCCGAACATCCCACCCCATCTGTACCCTTTTCTGTTTTATAATTAGATCACACGTGGACAATGTGGACATGACCATGCTAGAAAGTTCCGAACATCTCGTGCGAGACATGACCACGTGCTTCCCTGTCGGTAAGCTCCTCAGCGGTGTCAACACGACAACGACATGTGACGACCCAATTAAATTCGTGTCAGCGGGTGCAGACGGTTCACAAAGGTTTGTTTTGTGACTGTGTGTTAGCTGTGTGTGCGCACGGGTTCTATTTTGTGGCTTACTACCTGTGTGTATGTATTATGTGTTATGTATATGTTATGTGTGTATGTATGCGTTATGTATGTGTTATATATGCATGTATGTGTTATGTATGTGTTGTGTATGTGTTATGTGTGTATGCATGTGGTATGTATGCGGTATGTGTGTATATATGTGTTATGTGTTTATGTTTGTGTTATGTGTGTGTTCTGTATGTGTTATGTATGTGTTATGTGTGTGTGTATGTGTGGCAGAATAGTAGCTCGACTACACTACAATAGTCTGTTGTGAGCCTTTATAGCACTTTACTTGTTTGATCCACTCCAGTACAATCTCTAACAGTATGATGCACTCATACCTGCTAAAACCAATCGGGGAGGGTGTGAATACTGAATATCATATTTCTTTTAGATTACCTTTCAACTGCATGCCTTTATATAAGTACATGTATCTCTACTACCAAGTTTTGACTATTACAACCCCCGCCCCAGTCACGGGCGGCTGGACATGTTTGTTAGCTAATGTCTTGCAGTGGCTCTGAACCTGTTTTTTTTTAATTTGGGGCCTCATGTGACCTGAATTCCTAAATCCGGGTCAAAAATGTCCCGAATTCTGTGCTGCACTTTCAGGTACAACGCAATTATGTTGCATATGAATGGGCCAGAGACTCTTCTGGGAGCCAGACTCAAATCCGTCACATTCCTCAGAGGTTTGATCAAATGCCTGGATACCAGTTCGGTACGCGGGGTTGTTTGTCTGTCATGAATGTGTATGTTATTGATGTGTATGTTATTGTGTGTCTGGGTGTATAAGTCTTGGTGGGGGGTATATAGCTGCGTGCGTGTATCTGTAAGTAGTTGGATCACAATGTACATGTATAACACTTTTATCTGTACAAGCGAAGTGGTGCGAAGGTCATGGGCATTGCACGCATGCCATGCAGTGTATCAGCCAATCACAGCACGTGGATCTCCACATGCAGTGTATCAGCCAATCACAGCACGTGGTTCTCCACATGCGTGCATCTAGAATGTTCTAATATCCATACAGTTATCTGAATTTGTAGTTGTCGTATTTTCTTTTATGGAGTTCTTATATAATCTTATATTTAGTTGTGTCCACATGCAGTGTATCAGTTAATCACAGCACGTGGATCTCCACATGCAGTGTATCAGCCAATCACAGCACGTGGTTCTCCACATGCGTGCATCTAGAATGTTCTAATATCCATACAGTTATCTGAATTTGTAGTTGTCGTATTTTCTTTTATGGAGTTCTTATATAATCTTATATTTAGTTGTGTCCACATGCAGTGTATCAGCCAATCACAGCACGTGGATCTCCACATGCAGTGTATCAGCCAATCACAGCACGTGGTTCTCCACATGCGTGCATCTAGAATGTTCTAATATCCATACAGTTATCTGAATTTGTAGTTGTCGTATTTTCTTTTATGGAGTTCTTATATAATCTTATATTTAGTTGTGTCCACATGCAGTGTATCAGCCAATCACAGCACGTGGTTCTCCACATGCGTGCATCTAGAATGTTCTAATATCCATACAGTTATCTGAATTTGTAGTTGTCGTATTTTCTTCTATGGAGTTCTTACGTAGTCTTATATTTAGTGTTGATATTTTACATGTGTTTGTCGTATTGTTGAATAAGTAGTTGTCGTATTGCCGTCTATCGAGTTCTCATATCGTTTTATATGTAGTTGGCTTATTTAATTTGATGTGATTAACGTGTTTTCGAACAAGTAGTTTTCGTATTGTATCGCACAGGCTTGTCTTATGTATATTGTTTTCCCTTGCTTATCGTATTGCTATACAAGTATTGTCGTATTGTATCGCATAGTTTTGTCTTATATGTAGTTTGCTTATTGTTTTACCTGTGATTATCGTATTTTTATACAAGTATTGTCGTATTGTATCGCATAGTCTAGTCGTATATATCGTTGGCTTATTGCTTTATCTGTGCTTATCGTATTGCTGTACAAGCACTGCCGTATTGTCTGTCGTCTGGTTGTGCGGTTGTCTTTTTCTGCTGTTGGAGTGAGCGCACTCTTCGACTGGCCTTCGAGTCTTACAGCAATAGGTGCTTTCATCTTAACAGCAACTGGTATTGCCCTCTGATTGGCTCGTAAGTCTACAGATGTTCGAGTGTTCATTAATCGTTCGTTGGTCTTGTTGTATTCCTTTTGTTCTGTTCTCTTCAACAGGAAGCAGTATTAGCTGTGCATGTGGGTGGCACAGAAGACATCGGAGATACCGAACTGTCAGCGGCTGTGATCGAAAATATTGTGAACAGTCTAGAGAGTGAAGTGGCGCAACTACACTCTACAACAACGCACAGGTACACATTAGCTAACGCACACGTGCAGTATCTTGTTAAACCCTACAACAACGCATAGGTACACATTAGCTAACGCACACGTGCAGTACCTTGTTTGGGCCTTGATAAAAGGGTGGCTGTGACGGAGTCGGCTTATTGCGAGATGAACATTTGTACACATAACCTTAAACCCTAAACCCTAAAAAAATACCAGTTCCTGTATGCTTACGACTCCACAGGCAGTGCATGCATGATTGTATGTGACGTTTAAACGCTGCATGTACGAGCCCACACACACGCAAATACATGTTTACATACGATGTGTTAATGCTATATGTACTATACACGTAGACCGGCACACCCATGTGCACAAATGAGCACATCCAATCGTGCACATTCACCTCTCTCGCCTACCATTCTACCTACCACCGCTAGAGTCAATCTGTATAATTTTCTCCTACATCTGTATATCTCTCCCCTACATCTATATATATATATCCCCTACCCTTCTATCAACCACCGCTAGAGTCAATCTGTATATCTCTCCCCTACATTTGTATATCTCTCCCCTACATCTATATATATATCCCCTACCCTTCTATCAACCACCGCTAGAGTCAATCTGTATATCTCTCCTACATCTGTATTTCTCTCCCCTACCCACCCTTCTACCAACCACCGCTAGAGTCGATCTGTATATCTCTCCTACATCTGTATTTTTCTCTCCCTACCTACCAACCACCGCTAGAGTCGATCTGTATATCTCTCTCTCCTACATCTGTATATCTCTCCCCTACCCTTCTACCAACCACCGCTAGAGTCGATCTGTATATCTCTCCTACATCTGTATTTCTCTCCCCTACCTACCAACCACCGCTAGAGTCGATCTGTATATCTCTCTCCTACATCTGTATATCTCTCCCCTACCCTTCTACCAACCACCGCTAGAGTCGATCTGTATGCGGAGGAGAAGTTGAGAGACGCCACAACAGACACCGAAAGCGGTCAACCAGCACCGCAGGAGGTGGATGTGGCACAGAGCGGCTCGGGCTATATCATCACATTGCGCCTGGGTGCGCAAAGCACAGGTGTGTGTGTGTGTTTGTGTGAGAGACAGGGAGAGAACCTTTGCATAGGCTGGTCATCTTAGCTGTTTGTGTGTGTTCGTTTGTGCAGATAGTCGCGTTGAGGAGATGCTTTGATCTGCCAGTGCTGCGGCAGCTATGTACAAGTCGTTGTTCAGAAATCGACGATCGTTGACTGCCATTTTGGGAATTGTTGGAATATTATAATAGGGATCGTATTGATGTCCGGAAGCTTCAATATGTCTCTCCGGACCCGATTTGTTGCGTGCATATCTTAAGTGCTAAGCTGGCCAGCAGTCGCAGACTTGTGGTACCCCCCCCCCCTCCCATTTCTCATTCCCACCTTTCAGGCTGCGCTCATCTATTCCGTACATCCGAGCACCGGCGTTGCATACCTACTCACGCAACACATCTCCTTCTCTGCTCTTGTTCTAAAAATAGCCATTCAACCCGTTCGGGTGCAGTCGTGGTGTGAGAGTGTGGGTATTCCAGTGAGTGGCGCAATGGACTTCTCATTCGCTCAACAGACCGATGCCGTGCGAGTACCGAACTTCCTGTCGGCTGACGATATCACAGCCATCCACACAGCCGCAGAGGTGTCTAGTAGGCGAGGTAGGTGTATTTAAATGGGTAGTAAACGAGGTAGGTGATGAGTAGTAGGTGAGGTAGGTGTATTTAAATGGGTAGTAGGCGAGGTAGGTGTATTTAAATGGGTAGTAAACGAAGTAGGTTTGAGTAGTAGGTGAGGTAGGTGTATTTAAATGAGTAGTAGGTGAGGTAGGTGTATTCAAATGGGTAGTAGGTGAGATAGATGTATTTAAATGGGTAGTAGGTGAGGTAGGTGTATTTAAATGGATCTGTGCCACATGCCGAGGTATGTTTCTACGCCACTTATTCTGGTGCTCATATGTTGCTCCTCTGTGCCTAACCCCCAATCTCTGTCTCAGTGTATCTGCAAGTCTGTGGTCACCATTCACGAATGCATACAATATACTGTATACTGCTGGTTGGGATACATATATATATATATATATATATATATATATTTCCAACAGGTCTGTGTATGTGTGTTCGATGGCATATTCATGAATATTTCCTTACACATGTGTGGTATACCTATCCTACACTTTCCGTCGTGCACTAGGTGCCGGGGTAGAAGTCCGGAAGAAAGGATCGTGGCATGTGGTGTATCTACAGACATACGGACTATTCACCGAGCTCTTGCCAGGCCTAAGGGAGCGTGTGCTTGCTCAGGCAAAGCTCACTAGTGCGGCACAGGGATGGGGTCTACTGGATGGCGACGACAGGTGTGTATAAGTGTATACATAGGTACTACGAGTGGGTCTGTATATATACGTGTGGTGTTTTTTTATGGCCAGTTTAGAGCGCTCTCGGTGCTGTGCTGTATCCTTGATTGCATATCATTTTCTGTATAGAACGGTATGTGTGTTGGCGAGCTCGATATTGTGTTCATCCCGTGCAACTACTTCTAAGCGACTCGAAATGAAGCGCATACATGTGCTTGCTTCTCATGCCCGCCACTGGACAAAAAAGATTCATCTCTGACGGAAACAACCAATATTTGCATACTCAAATATACATCTATATATATATATATGTATGTATGTATGTATGTTTGCATGTATGTATGTAATATGTATGTATATATATATACATATATATATATATATATATGTGTGATGATGATGTGTGTGTGTGTGTGTATATGCATCTATGTATCTATATATATATTCATATATATATATATATATATATATATATATATATATATATATATATATATATATATATATACATATTATATATATGGCAATACATATATATATATATATATATATATATATATATATATATATATATATATATATATATATATATATATATATATATATATGTATGCATAATGTATATATATATATATATGCATGCACATATATACATATATACACACACACATATATATACATGCATATAATATATATATGTGTGTGTGTGTGTGCGTGTTTAAGCATATATGAATATGAATATGAATATGTATATATATATATTCATTTTTTTATATTTATATTAATATTTATATTTAAATAAACATTGCATCGAAACAGTAAATACGGGGTGCGTGTGGCAGAGTACCACAAGATGGAGATGCATGGTGCATTGCCTGATCCGAGACACTATGATTTAGACTCACTGGTTACAATCGACATGATGCTGGCTGCTCCTGGAAAAGACTACGAAGGTACATAAACCCTAGTGTGTAGTTGACTGCGTACCTGGTATGGACAGACTGTCTGTGTAGATAATATGTATTTGAATGCTCTTTAGAAAGTCACGTTTGCGACTTGTATCGGAGCTGAGTCTCAGTGCAAGTTATGCGTGTGCCCGTGTGTGTCTCTGTAGTTGAACATTCAAAACTGTACTATGTTTATTTCAACTCTGTGTGTGAACCTGCTTTATTGGTAATCCTGTGTAGCTACGCGAAACACCTTGCAGTGACTACACATTGACTTTTCAGAGTGTATATGTTCACGGTGATCTGTGAGGATCGTGTGTGCCTTAATGTGAACTCGTGTGTCAATCAAACTACATCGCATACGCTAGCTGAACACTTTAGGAAGGAAGTGTTCGGTTTCTCACATTCAGACACATGTGTAGTTTTGGTGCATTCGATGC
Source organism: Sphaeroforma sirkka (assembly GCA_001586965.3). Classification (NCBI taxonomy): domain Eukaryota; class Ichthyosporea; order Ichthyophonida; genus Sphaeroforma; species Sphaeroforma sirkka. The sequence continues at coordinate 36,088 of LUCW03001636.1, forward strand.
TCATCATCTACATACATCTGTTGATTCGTTTATCGCGTGCTTGCGAGTATTCTCAAGCGTCCATACCTTACTGGGACAGTCTGTCATCCTTAGATGCATTGACATCTTTGTGCGTACAGAGAATTTTTTTCATTTAATCAGTACTGTTTTAATCTGCCTGTGCTTTTTGGTGTCGCAATTTCCCAAGGTGTGAGGAGTTCAGTATGGTGATCTTGTGTCTTTCATATTGTACTGTACTTGTATCTCATCAAATGAGTTCATTTCCAATTATAGATTCGGTGTGTACGCCATGAGTTGGCGATCATACTATATCCACAGGGTTCATAGCAAACAACTTCAAGCATCCCTTTCTCACAAGTAGGTTAAAGTACCGCAGACCACCACGACTGGTCGCTCTTAACTTATTCAGTTCATTATATATACCCACAGGAGGCCACCTGCAAACAGAGGAGGCCGATCGTTCCATAGTGCGTCCTAAATTTGAACGTGGCGACGCCGTGGTGTTTGTCAGTCACAAACCTCACCATGTGACACCCGTCACTGAGGGAATCAGGAACGTGCTTGTAGTCGAGGTGAGTGACTATCGAGCAGACTGGTGCGGTGGTATATATGAATAACTAGTAGGGCACGTGGTTACACTGTGTCTATACTCTATACTGCGTGCTGTGCTTTTATGTGGTCATTTTGTACAACACTGTACGCTATTGAATATCTCAACGAATGCGAATAGACACGTAGCCCCGCATTCAACATAGATCAGTTGTAGTCTCCCGATCAAATATATCCCAATTCTGTCAACACAGTTGTACGTACTATCGTAAATGATTCAATTACGATGTATGTGTGCGCTCATTTTCGATATAACATGGTAGGTAAAGATGTTTGAAATGGTAGGTAAACATGCTCATTCGCCCGCATCGTATATCAATTTCATCTGAACGCGAGCAGATATGGAAAGGAAGGGATTGTCAGTGCGCACACCGCTGCGGGGCATTTGGTACGAATGTGTGCAGTAAAGACAGTACAAGCAGAGCATACTCCAATAGCAAACTAGCAGAAAAAGTGAGCCGAGATGTTGAAGGACAGGAAGCTAGATGCAGTACCAATCAGACATTGCCATTCAGGCTGGGGTCCGCGCACGAGTCAGAGACGTCATTCCTCAGTTCTTTTCTGAGTGGGCATAAGGATGTCTGTGTTTCGCACTTGCTGTGGGAACCGTATGAAGAGAGAGGCTGGCAACGTAGCAATCAAAGTACTGATAGAAAACCAGAAATGGAAGGCTCGAATAGTGCCAGTACTGGGCTGGAGACAACCAATACTCCCGTGCAAATCATCAAGCCGCCGAAGCTCGACATCGCAGCTGCGGACGATGAAGCCTGGGATGTGTTCGGCTAAATAAAGTTATTAAATAGTATAGATACATTGCGCAATTCGTTGGGCAATCAATGACCGGTTTAGTCTAGATCTTTACCTGTCAGACTTCAAATTATTCGCATGATTTGAAATAGAAGTATTAGAAATACGAACGGACTCTGCCCGGATCCTCAGTTGACCAACATACCCTGTTGCAAATATATACTAACAGAGGTAATAACACCTACATACTGCAAGATCGATTCGCTGTGCCTTCAACATATTGTTATAAATACAAACCCAATTGTACAGCAAGGTCACGGTAGATGATGGACCCGGCGGCTGGGGGGGGGATCTTGCTTTGTTCATATGGAAGTGGATTCCGCAAGCCGTCAAGTATGTCTCCGGCCAAGCCCCATACGGTTGATGAGAGAGTAGATACGGTGCATGCCCTATGATTGTGTATTGTTTGTTGCGGAAACTCAGCGCTCATGAGCGCTACAAAATACACTCTTCATACAAACGAGGGTGTTATTGTCGTATCATTCACGTTGAGTGCATTGGTCAATACTTTGTATTAAATTTGAAAGTCAGGCGAAGTTGAACCGTATCTTGGAAATCAACCGAATTTAGTTGACGGTTTCTCCTTGGTAAAACACATCTACTCTAATACAGCCGTACAAACCATTGTTGGTATCTATCGTAGTCCCAATAATATGCGCTAAATGGCAAATTTGGTCTGTTCTTGTGAATTTGCAGTTAACGACTGAATCAATTAAGTTGACGATCCAATTAGCGAGGGCCAGTAAAAAGGAAGTTGTAGTACCTCCTTAGACTTGGCTTTCAGCATCAAGATAATATACAGTGGCGTGAGCGAGCTTATAGCGGTATCGTATCTGAATTGTAACACGACATGCTCCGTACCGCGAAGATAAAATATCTGTGTCCATCTAGAAAGGATCGGCGCTACATTGATGGAAAGATACATTTGCCCTAAATACAACAACTCGCTCACTGTAGGGATGCTCATACTGCTAAGAAGTGTCAACATCAATTTGTATTTGATATTACTCGACGAACCGACACAAACGACAACAAAGACGGCCAGATTCTCATAATACTATTCTTACCTTGCGAAGTCTGAGATATATTGGTACCGGTGGTATTCCTAGTATCTCAGACTTCGGAAGCCAACGATACTATATTGAGTGCATGGAGCGTCGAAGGTCTTGAAAGCAATCGAGTACGGGATACGTTCGATATGGGATCCCAAGTGTGCTCCAGCGCCCTCACAACAGGGGAGCTGGATATATGTAACCGAAATATTGTATACCGCCATGGCTTAAACTGATAGAGTGAGATAGGCCGAGGGTGTATCGTATTGTCGAATGTCCATGTCGTAGTGTACCATTAAAGCTAGACAGATCCTGAGTGTTTCCTTGGCTACTACTGATAGCTTTCATCGTGTATGAAATACATATTTCATAGCTAATCAACTACCTGTTTTGCGTTAAATGCTGCTACGTTCAGACGTGTTTTAAGTCGTGTGAGCCGTGTGACTTGTCCTGATTCATCCGATTTTGCCTTGAATACCCATCGAGGGGGGAATAGAGATTTTTCCCGTGGTTTTCTGTCAACCTGAGTGAATGCCTTGCGCTGTATCACCAAGCTCTCTATCTCCGAACGTGCTGACTCCTCCCAATCGGCTGCGTTTGGCATCTCATATATACCTTTGTATGTTTTCGGTTCCATTGCTGCAGTTGCTGAATTAACAGTGTGCGTAGTGTCAGAAGATCGTCTCTTGCAGCGGCTATCGTGATACCAGTTGACATTATTTGCATCTATCGCAAGGTCTTGCAGTTCTCGAGAGACTTTGACCTTCTGCCGTTCTTCTAGCTATGGTTGCTTCGAGATCGTGTTGTGTTTTGGTAGTCAAGTTATTTGTAGTTGTTCTGAGTTAATCGACTTTTATGTGGCAGTTGGTTGGGCTCGTTGGCTAAGCATATCTTCCGTTGTCAATGACGTCCGTGCGTCGGTTCGGAAATTGCCATTCTCGATTTGGAGGAATGCACTGCTGTTCGTAGTGTCTGGTGGTGCGACAGCGGTTGCACATTTGTTGCCTTCCCAGACACTGAATTCGTTTTCGAATATATAGACGTCTGGGCTTTGTATTTTACGCTAAGGTGATTATGAGAGTGTGGCGTAGTGAATCTCATGAGCATACTCGGGTTGGGCATGCTTTTTGTGACTCCGTCACAGCGCTTTCATATGTTCCGCCTTCTACGTAATAATGCTATCCAACCCAACACGACTCAGGGCGACGATGCAACATGCTCGACGCTGCGGTAACTCACCGACTCTGAAGTGCTCACGAAAAGTTCAATGCGCCGTATCCTCAGAGTTGCTCGCCTCTGATTAAGAGCGTACAAGGGACTCGCCTGCACTCTCAGCATAAAATAAACAAATCTCATATATATTCTAACTGGGTGCCACGCAACACGCTCGAAGATGCGAGTGATAACCGAGCTGCCACAAAGTTCAATGCGCCGTGTCCTCAGGGCTGCTCGCCTTTGAGTTAGAACAAATAGGGGTCTCACCTGCACTCTAAGCATATAGATATATTTGCCACACACAAACCAGCACTCGTGTTTGTGTAATTTAGACCGCACGATCCACTCCTGGGTAGATTTCACTGAACCTTCTACGCTGGGATCCCCATGTAGGAGAGTCTTCCAATCAGCGTATCAAGTACTCAGATTGCTGAGTCGCCTCATTATAGCGGTATGCGATGATGCGTCGAAATGTCGAGCCCCATTCTCTCCACATCGATTCATCCAACGGTGGCTCTGTAGCACGATGAACTAGTCAGATAATCTCATCAATAACTGGACGGTCGTTGAGTTCAGGTGGCTTACTTCCATCCTTCGCCCGCAAATAGTAACTCTGATTCTCCCGACTATGAATGAAGTATGGGCAAAGCAGTGGTTTTATAGCTTTGGTCGTCGCCCCCTGTGCGAGTATCATCAATACGTCACCCGTCTTAAATTCAATCAAATCAAACTTACGCATCTGGTCAGTAGCCTCCGCCATAGCATCAGTATACTTTATCGTTTTCTAATGAACTTTCGGCAGGATAATCTTTTCCAGTTCATTCAACCGCTTCAACCATGCATCATTCGTCGTAGGAATATGACCAGGTAAGTCGTCAGTCATGTTAACGAACGAAACATGGCGGCGACCAAAACCAACACTGAATGGTGCCGACTTGCGACGACGTGATATCCGAAGGTTCTGGTAAAGCATAGTGAACGATAGACGCTCATCCCACAGTTCGGGTCAGCCAAAATATAGTGCGCGTACACATTTGTGAATTTCTTTGTGCCGTCGCTCCGTCGCACACAAGGTCTGAGGGCGGCATGGTTGAGAATGTCTTGTGTATAATTCCGAGTGCCCGTGTAATAGCCTTCACGATATTATTCACAAATTCGGTATCCTCGTTATTCTGAATCTTACGAGGAAACCCATGCTGAGAGACTACAGGTCTCAGGTCAGATTTTACAGCAAGAAACCATCAGAGTCAGCTCACTCCTGAGAGCTAAGTCATCAGAGTTGGCTCACTCCCGAGAGCTAATCAAGTTGCTCAAATTACTCTCAAGAGTTGAGTTATCACTTAAACGACTTCCGAGAGCAGATTAAGTTTCTCAACCGATTCCCGAGAGTGGATTAAGCCTGTCAACTGCAACATTTTAATAATAGCTGCGGTTCTATGTGAGTCCCAACCTATGTGGAAAGGCACCATGTGATCAGCGTGAGATTTAGTTGCCGAGGAGTTGAAATAGATAAGCATCGAAGTGTTAAAAGTGCTCCGCATAAGGTTTCTCATATTGACCATACGAGTTTTTACCCTGGCCAGCCCAAGCGGCTGAACACTAGCACAAACACCTTGAGTATAAAACCAAAGGTGAGGTCAGAAATAAATATATACATTTGCACTTTATTTAAAATCTATTACATTGTACTCTAACACATGCTTACCAAATACCGACACAAATTCTCCCGCCACTGTCCTTGCATCCTTCGCAGGTATCGCCCAAGTATAGAGTACCCCGACGCTACATCCAATACATGTAGAATAAACTTGTTGCCCTTGGTAGATGTGGCTGCCATAGAAATGAAATTCATTTGTTTGTGATCCTACGGGTACCGTGCTGTAAAACTTATAGTAAAGGATGGAAGCTATTCTTCATGGTATCATTGCCTAAGCATGTACGACATAGTTTACGGACCTGTTCTGTATTTGGAAGCATCTAGTCCCAATTATGTCCGTCATCCCTTATCTGTTGTACAGTAACAACCTGTGCAGGGTACCCTTGTTCATGAAATTGCCACGTCAACTGCACTCTGAGTGGTTAATTACCGTAGCCTCTGCATATGCCTCAGAAACTTGTTCAGAGACCTGTCATGTACGTCGAGTCATCGCCGGTTGTGCTCAATTCTCTTGATAACTGAGACTACAGGTCTCAGGCCAGATTCTACAGCAAAAGAAATACATTTGATTTATAGAAGTCATCAGAGTTAGCTCACTCCCGAGAGCTAATCGAGTTGCTTAAATTACTCGCGAGAGTTGAATTTATACTTAACCGACTCCTGAGAGTAGATTAGGTTTCTCAACCGACTCCCGAGAGTGGATAATGTAAGTCTGCCAACGGCAACATTCTAAAAATAACTGCGGTCCTATGTGAGTAACAACCTATGCGGAAAGGCATCATGTAATCAGCGTGAGATTTAGTTGCAGAAAAGTCGAAATAGAATAGCATCGAAGTGTTAAAGTGTTTGCAGAAGGTTTCTCATACTAACCATATGCGATTTTGCCCTGGCCAGCCCATGTGGCTGAGCACTAGCACCAACACCTTAGGTATAACTAAAGTCTGCCGAAGGTTTCTCATACTGACCACATTAGTTTGTCCCCTGGCCATCCCAAGTGGCTGAACACTAGCACAAACACCTTAGGTATAACCAGAGGTGAGGTCAGAAATAAATACCATGACCCTCTAGAGAATAGAAAATATATACCAGAACGGACTAAAGTTCGTAGGACAGGCCGACTGACTCTTTTGCTTGGTACACAAAAGGGTATATACCAATTCCGCTTAAATTTTCATTGACTGATATTTCCGGAAATTTCAAAATATAACAACGAACCAAAATTTAGTATTTTTAAATTAAAATCGAGGCAATTGGTACCAATGAATTGGGCGCCATTGTGTTGATACAACTTCTGTGAGACTACAATGCGAAAAGATCTATAAACACAATAATACGTACAGTGTAGCTATTTTACCGTATATTCACTTTCTTCTACATTCGAGCCTCTATGGTTAATTGTGTTGTAGACGGATGCCAGTCAGGCACACGTTTAGATCACACTTGTCCGTATCAGTTTCCTTCACTGACCAGATGATTCAGAAATCTTTGTTTTATCAGTGGACGCATGTGTACCCGGTGCATGGGCCGAAAAACTATTTCACGACATCATCGTCAAAAGGAGGCTATATTCCGCAGTAAACATTTTAGAGATGAATAATTTCATCTATTAACGGCTGCTGTCTTTGCAAATAAAAGGAAGCTATATTCCGCAGTAAACATTTTAGAGATGAATATTTTCATCTACTAACGGCTGCTGTCTTTGCAAAGCACGCAAAAGGAAGAAAGGATTTAATCCGAATCCAAAACGAAGGCTGAAGGACAAGGCAGTTCCATCGTTGAAGTTTCCGATTTCAACGTATGTGAGAAGCCGTTGACCACGAGCTCGAATCTATGACCGCAGCACGTTTAAAACATCAGAAGAAGAAAAGTACTTATCGTCCAGCGTGAGGGAAAAAAACGAAAACAAAGACTCAAGCAAGCTGATTTGATACAGAAATGTACAAGAGTTTCGATCAGTTTTGCCCTGCATGAAATGTAAGGTGAAGAACGATGATTTATACTTTTATCGAGTAGTGCAGATTGATATCGTAGGGACTCCAGTGCTGCTCTCCGAGACATGTGCAGTTCTTTTAATAATCGGATCTATCTGTGAATGTTATCTGCCAAAATCGGTTGGCTCCCTGCGAAGAAGTAGTGAATCGCCACTATATGTATCTATTATTGTATATGAACGAAACAGCAATTACCCTCGATGGGTTCGCAAACGAACTGATTTCATTTCTTTATTAAACAGTGTTCATATTCAGTACAATTTTGTTTTCTGATAAGCCACTCCAGTTTGACCTTAAGCAGATAGCAAGTCAACTGGAAGGCTATGCGGCAGTGCTTTCAGAGCATGCAGCAGATCACGATGATATAAACGAAGGGAGTGATCACGCTGGGTTTGTACAGTACTGCTTAACTAATGCCCAAGTGAGTCGAGATGTTATTCCTAAGTTGCAATTTTTGACTTAATATACAAACAAGAATTGCAAATATGCAATCTCGCGGCTGCAGATATCAAGGTCGTATTATGATGTTCGGCCAACAGCTTTATACTAGCGCTCCGGGTATTTATAAATTCTTCAGGTTAGATAACAAACATCTTTCGCTGCCATCAGGCGATCAATACATAGCCACTACCCAGTATATAAATTGCACAACCATGTAATCCAGAAATCAACTGCTTAGGAGTAAAGGCTACCAGTAGCTCGACGTAGACAGACAACGAAGATAGCTAAATCAAGTACCAGACGCCGACTGCACACCGGACACAATGGTCAGTAATACAATCTGTAAGCAAACTTTGCATGTATATATATAAGTATGCATGCATGTATGTATGCATCTATGTATGTATGCTTTTATGTATGTTTGTATGTTTATATGTATGTACGTATGTAAATATATGAATGTTTGTATGTATGTATGCCGACCAGTAATCCACTCGGAATGTTGTTTGGACTTGTTCAACGTAGATACCGATTGTATAAATAAATGACTTATACAAGTATCGTAGGCAGAAAGCCTACGACTTAACAGACCACCACAGGTGTCCGAAAGGATCTCTGTATTGATCCCATGGAATCATAGCAACGCACATTGGAACTTGGCGATTGTTACATTGTACAAAACATACGCTACAGTTACTATTTTAGATGGTATGCCAAATCTTGTTAAAGCTGACGAATAATTCAACTAAATAGTACGATATATGAAATATTACCTCACAAATAATGTTACATACCGCCTAAAAGTAGGCGGTATAAACCTTACACGACAGTTTTAGCTGTGGGGTTTAGAGCAGTATCAGAAAATCCACAACTCGTGCATGATTTGGTGGCATTGTCTTCGCACGAATATATCACAAGCATCCAACATGACGAAAATTAAATAATGGATTTCCGAAACATTATTCTCGTATGTTCCTGTAAAGTAGCATCACAGACCACGTGAGTTGGGAACCAGGCAGTGAGATAAGCTTTAATGAAGCAGCATATATCAGCACCAATCAATATAAGACAACATAACCCCTCTCAACACTTATTCGTAAAAAATAGATATAGCCGAAGGCTCTTCAATTCAAATTGAAGCAAGTTTTGCACGATCAAGTCACTAAATGTACATAGAAAAATTGAAATTGTCGCTTAATGTACATTTGTATATATTGATCAATATTTGTCGAGAAAAAGGGGGAATATACATTTAGTGACTTTTTCACATTTTCGATGTACATTTAGCGACTTCGTTCTTTATTATTACAATACCAACTCTTTCCGATAAAAAGAGTCATTAATACATTTCACGACTGTATTGTACATTGAGAGGTCGATATTTTTGGCTATTACCTAAGAATAAAAGAAGATATTTCAAACAATATTAGATGATATAATATTCAACGGATACTTTTGTCTGTATACAGGACTGGCTGTTTGCTCACAATAAATATTCACACCAATTACGATAAAAAAATACAAAAAAATAATTACGACGATGCAATAACCCCACGGTCCGTGTGGATACTACCTCTTGTATTTTATTTTATTATTACTATCACAAAATTATCGTGAATCTTCTTGAGAACACACCAACACTCAACTTGACGGGGCTGCGGACGAAGTACCTTAGACGAGGATTTAGGACCGAACCTATACGAGGATTTTAGGACCGGATCAGAGGACCGAACCTAGGTGAATTATATCAGGACCGGACCAGGGAACCGGACCAGATAGGGATGATATTATTTATTTCAAGTTATAATGTATGTATGTTACAATGTATGAACATATGGTATGGCTCTCATAGTCGCTGTAGTGGTTCAGGAAAGATTGATGGGAAGAAGTGGTCAGTAAATTCCCGTTTGAAGCTTGGGCCAAGTGAGTCGACAATGGAAGATATGCGCTGGTCTATTCGGGCCGGTGTTGACAAAACACTGTTACTATCGAATGTTTGAGTATTCGCTTGCTGACCTATCAAGTAGAGTACCCACCTCTGTGGTACGGATCGGGTCTGCGCCGTGTAGTGCCGCGAAATGGGTTAGTGCAGAGTACGAAATACCGAGAAGGACCAGGTTATCCGTCATAATCCGGTCGTGGAGCAAGGATGGGGGTAAGCCAATGCCGCACCAGACCACGGATGAATTTGGTATGTGTTGGCTGGCCAGGATCGGAAACTCCGGTATGGCTCGTCTTCCGAGCAATTTTTCCCTAACGGCAAGCCCCCATCCCAATCAGTATTTGAAAAATACTGGCATGCTCAACCAGTCCTCAATCGCCACCACTTTCTCTGGTATCTTCCGTCTAAATCGGTATCTCAGCCAAATCGCCGCGGAAGCTCCAACAGTTTCATCCGCCTTTGTGTTCCTAGCGACGCTGTCGCCAAGGTGAAACGACATGCAGCACTTACGTGGAAAAGGCAGCTTGATGAAAACATCGACCCCCGCTCCCAACAACATCCCGACGCTACGAAAGCAGCTTTAATCCACTATCTCCGCACCAAGCGGGAGGCCCGCTGCACATAAGAACGAGCGCCAAAAATTCTTGCCCGCAGCATGGATGCACTACACGGCGCAGACCCGATCCGTACCACAGAGGTGGGTACTCTACTTAGTAGGTCAGCAAGCGAATATATGGAACATTCGATAGTAACAGTGTTTTGTCAACACCGGCCCGAATTGACTCAGCGCATATCTTCCATTGTCGACTCACTTGGCCCAAGCTTCAAACGAGAATTTACTGACCACTTCTTCCCATCAATCTTTCCTCAACCACTACAGCGACTATGAGAGCTATACCATATGTTCATATATTGTAACATACATACTTGTCATTTTTGAAATAAATATTATTATCCCTACTGAGCCCACTTGTCAACTCCACTAACGCAGACATCCTCCAATCTACCCCGGATCGTCTCCAGAAGGCTTACCAAGCAAAGCATGATGCCAACCTCTTCTCACCTAACCCGCGAATCCCGGCAAACGCTAAAGAATCAGCGCGTGCAAAACCCAGACGACCAAATCATCCGACACGATGGATAACAATACGCAGGCTCAGCTTTCCATGACAGACTCTTCGACGACAGGCAATGATATAGAAATGGCTGACATCGTTAAAGAAGAGAGCCCAGTAGTACTGACCGATGATGAACAATGTTAGGACCAATGAGGATGACGCTCTTCAATCCACAAGGACTCAACATGGACAACGCAGCACATACAGATAAGTGTTTGAACGTTATATCGATTTTAAGTCAGGGTGATGTTATGTGTGTGATAGAAACCTGGCATAACACCACATTTCTTAATCATATACGCTCGAACACACGCTATCACATACTACATCACATTACACGGTATAATATCTTACACCCTTCACACTGTGGTATTGGTATCTTTTCCAAACACCACCCATCGAATTTTCAACTTCTACACTCTTCACCGTACGCGGTGTTCTTTGTGTGCTTTGGCGTTCATATGGCCGTGTTGTACTTTCCACTCAAATCACTTACTGAAGAAGACGTCAGGCAATACATGAATCCCCCCGAGATTGGCGGTTTCCAACCAGATGTCGTGTGGGGAGATTTCAACTTCAAAGCCCGGAAGTATGGCCACGCATCTACAAATCACTGACTACGTATGAAAACGATTGAGACTACTCTGCGTAATACGTGGCACTTGGACTACCTCTATGCTGGCGGCTCAACTGGTACAGAACATGGGTATCATCGACCCACCACCCCCGCCTCCCTCCAAACTTATAGGCTGACGGACTACGGTATCTGTGGTGACCACACCTTTGAACTCGATCTCCAGATACTTCCCACGAATCAAATCCATCGGCCCCAACAAATGCCAGCAATGCCACTGCCTCCGAACCAACGCCTCCCCTTCCATGGATATAACCGATATCGCCATCGACTGTATCACCTACGCAACAAATCTCGCGCGCGACTATTCCAAACCGAAATCCAGGCGCATCAAAACCTACTACGGTCGTATCTCACTTTACATGGACCAGCGGAAGTGCTGCTACGATCCTCGACCGCATCTGGCGCTATGTAACTAACCCTCAACTATTTGGAGGGTTCTATTATGACTTAAATAGACCCTGGGTTCAGCGTCTGCCAAACCACTCGTTCCGCCCACGTCTGACCGCCCAAAGCAATGCTAAAATGTTCAAAGATATTGCGTACCAACGACGGTCTCCGAGCCAACCCTGCATACCGGGTACCGATGATACAGGCGCTACCCTCGCTGGCTACTTTGAGGCCCTATTCAACTCTACAAACCCGTACGTGGTCCCACCGGATACCGAACCCTCTCCTGATGTCACTTCCACCATACGCCCCGACGATGTAATGGAGGCAATACTACGCTATCTCAATAAGGGACCTGGCCCCGACGGAATCCACATCCTTCTCCTGAAGGCCGCAGTGGAGCGCTCTACCGAACGCCGGACATTAGGACGCCCCGACGCCAATAGCCCACTGATTAGACTTCTTGCCGAAGCATTCACTGAGCTACTGAAGGCGGGTACCTTCCCTGCAGCCCTGAACTGCAGCCTCTTGACAGCGCACCCAAAGAAAGCCGATGCAGATATCACCTCCCCCGCCGACTTCCGCCCCATCACGCTTACGCAAATAGTCAGACGCATTTTTGAAAAGCGCTTTCTTAATCTGATTACGAGCCACCCCGGCTCTGCTACCCATGCTACCCAAGCTGGCTTCAAATCACGGTACTCCTGTCATACCCAAGCACTTGCCGCCATGGAATCTGAGACACAGTCAGAAGAGGAGTGGAACGACGTCTCTCTGGACATAACCAAGGCATACGACAAGGTCGCTCTCCCACGCCTATGGGTACTTCTGTGCCACGCTGTAATGCCCGAATACTGGATCAACTGCCTCCGCGCGCTGTTTAGGAGGGTCCCTACCTGAGTGACATACCGCGGCACGCTCTCGTCTCTATTCCATAAAACGAATGGTAATCAATCGTCGCCCCCCAGCTCTTTATTATCTACATGGATTCCTTAACTGTCAGGCTAGCACAATTTCGGCCCCAAGCTCCTCCGCTCTTATTTATTTGTTGATGACACACGGATCCAAGCCCCTCGATCGGTTTCACTCCAGCCCTTCTTGGATGACATTGATGCGTGGGGACGCAAATCTGGCCTCGAACAGGGTGTCATTAAACCCCGAGTACGATCTGCCGACTTGCGACACGCGGCACCAACCCTCCGTATAAATGGTGAGCTTGTCACGCCGGCGCTTCCAGACGCACCTTAGAACACACGTTACCTCCCCCTGAAGATGGCGCCCACACATACCGAACCGAAACACTCCAAGTGTCTGGGGTTCCTACTCTCTCACGGAGTACCAGGAATCAACCTCGCCAGACATATGGAATTCCTGGTTGCAGCATTGCCACTGGGTATCGCCTCTTTCCGCGTTTATGGCTTCCATGGCTTCAGCTGGCGACAACCCCACAACCGACTGGTGATGTTAAGAACATTCATCCTATCCATGGCTACATATGAGCTAAACATTATTGCCTGGGCTCCGCCTATATGGAAGAATGCGTTGGACCCCCTGTTCGAGCGCTTTAACTCAGCACTCATCCAAGCAGCAGCCATCATCACGGGCACTAAATACCCTCGGTTTCCCAAACATCAAACAAAATTACTCCACTTTTGTGGCCTGCTCCCCTCGCTACCATTCGCGGACTACCTCGGAGGCTGCCTGGGAATACAACTCGACTCAATGGCCAGCACAAATTCACTTACCCCTCTGACGCAACCCGCCTGGACCCACGATAGACCATCACTGCGCTTCCTGTACAGTATCTATGCTCACCTGAAAACTGTACACAATACCACGGGCGGGCGTACACCTGACCATGTAGCCCTCCGCCAACGCTGTGACGACATCAGGAAGAACTCAACAAAACGTTGGTCCAACAAGAAGATCGCGGCAATATATACAATACTACTACACTACCAACTGGTAATGGGTAAACCGCCAACCTCAAATCGAGACACGACAGCTTCAATCGCTGCTTTGAGTCTACACCAATCCGGCTCTGTGCTATGATTTTAACGAATACGTACATGTTCACATTGCTCGACTACCGCACCGACGGCTATTTCTGCCCTGTCTGTGCCGGTAGCCACAAGTTCACTACCAACCACTTTACCTGCATCCAACAACTGATTCGACGCATCCTGGTACGTCCAAAACTGCCGCCCATTGACCCTGACCTCCTCCAGCAATTACAGGAGTGTAAATATCGGTCTCTTAAGGCAGTATAAACATCTTAGAGCTACTAAACGTAATAAAATCTTAAAGTCTTTTAATAAGTTTTTTAAGTATACGAATTTTAGTCTGGTAATAAAGTTAGGTATGCCTCATAGAAATCAGCAATACTCTGGGGGATTGTAAGGCTGAGACATTGCCTATATATCATCTTCCCAGTACTGATTTCGCCGAAGGGATTTTATTTATGTTTTCGTTATCGTTATCGTCGAAACTAGTATTACTTGTTTCGTCGCATGAATTACTAAAACTAGTAAAATCCTATCTTTAGAAGAAAAAAGTAAAAAAGAAAAAAAATACTCTTGATGTCCTTAGTTATTGTCTTAACCAATAACTGGCCACTTATCAAGAATTACCGACTTGCCATCATCAGACTGGCACATCTGGTTGGCTGAGCGGAGGTCAAACTAGGTAACCATTAAGGGTCCCTAGAAACCTATGTTCGGTTGAGCTATCTCGCTACCGAAGTATTCAGATATATATTTTGGAGTGTTTATTTAGGTCTCTTAATAGACCTACTCCAAATCTACTCTTTGGCCTTTTTCACAGTCCCTTTAATGGGTCGGGGCCAAAATATCTGATTTGTAAAAATGGAAAAGGTACTTGTAAATATAACCATTAAAACCCATTTAATACACGTGCTTTTAATAGTACGTTTATAATTTACGTACTGCTTAAGAGTACGTTTATCAACATAAGAGTCTAATGTGGAGGCCCGGCTATTACACAGCCCCCACCCAGCTCTGAAATCCAAGAGAGGCTAGTTGCTCACTCAAGCTGATTTTGGATTTGCAAAGCGAGAAAGGAAAAACGGGTCGAAAACATTAAGTAGCATAACATATAGTTAATGTTTCTCAGGCGGAGAAGTTAAGCGTTCTCGGTTACCCTGTGAGTTATGGGCTTAGGTCCAGTAGGTCCGTGGTGGTCGACTGGACGTTTCCTACATTTCAGTGTCTTTGGGACGTATGAAGGATGAGCAGTAAAGCTCGGGATAAATGCTGTAGGTGGGTAAGTTTTAACTTCTGTACGTTCAGATGTTGGGAACATGCTGTCTTTATCAACTTGTGACTTATGTAGGCGTTTACGCCATTTTCTATTAAAGACTTTTAAATAGTCTTGATTATCAAAAGCGCCTGAAGTTAACTCAGCGATCGTACCGTCTATAAAGCGTGTACGATTGTATGTGTATCCTCCCTTATCCGTTCTCCATATTATGTCCTTAAATTCAGAACGATCAAGAGGGGCATTAGAGTCATGTCTTCTTGCGAGTATAACCTCTGTAGTCGGAATACGACTTGTGCCTATATTAAGCGCACTAGAACCATCGGGGTTATTAACCTCGTACATTCCGCAGATTATATATGGACCTATCCATTTAGATGTTAATACAGTAGTATCAGAGTTGCGTTGACGGATGTTAACTCTGTCACCAACCTGATACTCTGCTATCTTCTTGGTAGTGTTCCATCTGTTTTTGCCTTTTAATAAGGCTATATTACATGTTTCTCGCAAGCAAGGGTATACAACGTTATGTATACGTTGTACCTTTTCTAACCATGGTAACTCATGGCGATCAGGTTCATCCTTGTTATAGGGTATTTGTAACTCACTATATCTGCCACGAAAATAGTGAGCGGGTGTAGTTCCTGTAACCGGATCAGCACACTCGTTCATTTGTGTTTGTACCCATTTAAGATGGTACGGCCAATCATCTGCATTATCCGTTAATGCAGTACGTAAGAAGAACTTAAAGTCTTCTATGGCGCGTTTCATTTGCGCCTTGCGTTTGCGGTTTATATGGCACACCTCTCTTATGGCACATGCCTGATACGAGTACTAATGATTCCATAATGTCATCACAGAACTCGCTACCGTTATCAGAGCACATAATACCTGGCCACCCGTGGTCAGCAAAGACTTGGCAACATAATTCTGCCACGGTCTGCGTACTTTTATCCTTAAGAGGGTAAAGTAAGTTAAACCGTGACGCCACATCAAAGAAGTGGCATACGTGATGGTCGCCTGAATGCTCGGACGTAGGCAGGTCAACCAGATCAATGATGACCCTGCGCCATGGAACATCTTCGGTCACACTCTTAAGCGGTGCGAACCCATAGCGCTTGATCTGATTGAGATCACAGTCTGTGCATGACTGATATACTTTGTTAACTAAAGTTGCCAACTTGGGATGCGCTATCCCATTTCGTTTAGCATCTTTAAGTGCTTCTACTACGTTCTGGTGCTTCAGCTTATGATTTTGCATCAGCCACGAGAGAATGTTATCATCATTCTGCTCTTCCAGTATAAAGGTAGGGTGTTGTGTTCACAGACTCCTCTCTTCTTTTTGTATGCGCATCTTTAGTGCGTTCATAAAAATATGCTACACTTGACTTGTTTAATAGTCGTAATATGTGTGCATGCAAATCAGGGTTCTCGTTCATGAGTCCCTTTAGAAAGAGTGTCTTAAAGACTTCGGGCTTGGACTTTATGTTATTAAATAAAGTCCTAGCT
Organism: Sphaeroforma sirkka; assembly: GCA_001586965.3. Classification (NCBI taxonomy): domain Eukaryota; class Ichthyosporea; order Ichthyophonida; genus Sphaeroforma; species Sphaeroforma sirkka. The sequence goes on from LUCW03001636.1 coordinate 52,729, forward strand.
AGAGACTGACTCTTCTTAACAGTGTAGTCAGTAGTAGGTTGTATTTCTTGTGCACAAACTTCAAGTGTTGTGTTGTCTTTGAACTGGTTAGCGTTCAATTTGGTAGAGAGTGGAATCTCTGATTCTTTGACCTAGTTAAGGAAGGTCGCAGAAGGGGTCCATGAGGTTGTACCTATAGGACCTATACGACATATTATAGTATGTCTCCAGGGCGTCTTTTGGACTGCTCGGGTACCCTGATAGAGGAAGGTATCTACTTCCCTATCTAAATATATTGGCTCGCATTGTATCATGCTTATTAATTTATTGAGCCACGGATCTAATTTCCGTAGGGGACAACACAACGTTAAGGTAGCTTTATGTATCTGAACGTAGTTTAATGATTGGGCAATTAACTGCCACGGTGGATTAGCCCACACGTTATGTTCAGAGAGATCAAATTGAAAGGCATCTCCTAGAGGATGATTTAACGTCCTGTAATCTTTTAATTGCGCGTTATGATGCGCGGCGAACATATCTATAGTATGTGGGCCGAATGTCTTTTGTGCTAACTCAAACCATCTTGGATAACATTTCCAATCAGTGGCTAAGAGTTCGCGGACTGACTTATTAAAGTCTGGTACAAACCTGGACAACATATCCGGTAAGTGGTTATGTATGTCTGGTAAATGTTTTATATCAAAGTGAAATTTTGATATTGTAACATGCCATCTGCTCAATAATCGAGAGTCCGGCTTCATCTCTTTCATGTATTGAAGAGGCTTTTGATCACACATCAACGTAAATGCTGTTCCATAGAGGTAATCTCTAAAGTGTGTCATAGCTGTTACTATAGTTTATAATTCTTGTTTAACAGTTGGATAATTCAACTGTGATGCATTCATAGCACGACTAAAGAATTGTATGTATCTAGGTTTATTATCTATAACCTGATACAATACTCCTCCTAGTGCTAGGTCTGATGCGTCCGTTGCTATTTCAAACGGCACGCCATCAACTGGTCCTTGAACCACAGGTGCTTGTTGTACTACGTGCTTGAGAATCTTAAACGCCTCATCACACTCTTTAGTCCATAGGTCCCCTAACTTACCTTTGTGACATCTTAAGTGTACAAAAGGTTTTAAGTAATCTGCTATGTGTGAAACGCCATCTGAAAAGAAGTTTACGAATCCACACATGCTATTTACATCTATCCCGGTTGTTGGAGTTCTCCAATCTAAGAGATGTTCTACCTTTCCGGGGTCGATTTTAATACCTTCCCCTGAGATTCTATACCCTAAGAGTTGAATCTCACTCATAGCAAAATGACATTTCTTCTCATTAATTTTGAAGTTCTGTTCATTTAATCTTTGTAGTACTCGTCTGACTAATGCTTCGTGTTCGACTTTAGTCTTTGAGAAGATGGCTATGTCATCTATGTAGACTTGCACGTTAGGCATGTCTGCAAACATTTCCTCCATTACTTGCTGGAAGAATGCTGGTAGGGAGTGTAACCCAAAAAGTGCGCCCTTAAAGCGATATTGTTTACCCTTCCATGTAAAACTAAAGTATTTACGGTGGGGTTCATATACCTCCATTTGGTGGTATTCTTGTGTTAGGTCTATAGTTGTAAATACTGTAGCACCTTCCATTCTTCTTAACAACTCGTTTATACGAGGGAAGTGAAAGCTATGAGTTGGCAATAATTTATTTATTGGACTCATATCTAAACATACTCTGACCTTCTTAAATGAACCGTCAGAGTTATGTTGATCAACGGCAAGTAATGCCAAGTTTACTGGAGTTTGTTGATAGTTTATTTCTATCACGCCATCTGTTAACCATTTCTCGACTTGTTCTTCTACTACGGCTTCGTGTCTCCAAGATACATAGTTTCTTGATTGACACTATGCTGAGTAAAGTCTACCTTGGTTAAATCTAAACTAACATATCCGTCGTTAAAACGGAACTTAGCCCAGTCAGTGATCTTAATCTTCTTATTTACTAAGATTAGATCAATGATCTTATCCGCAAAGTCAGGTATTAATTCCTTGACTGTGTCGGGTGGTGGTGTATATGGTTTCAGACAATTATCGTCTGATTGATCCTTTAATGGATCTACATTGTTCGGTAAACCAGTTACGGTTATACCTAATGTAAGTAAATCACTCATTCCGACGATAATGTCGTACTTCTGTGACATCGTTACTATCACAGCTTGGGTTGTAATGTGGCGATGGTCGGCTAATGAGATTTTAACATCGGTAGCCATCGTATCGCACTTGGAAGTCTTCTCATCAGCTAATATAAGGTGAGTAGTTTGTGTTGTACGTTCGATATCTTTCATGAATGCAAAGCGATCGGATAAACATGAAATTTCTGAACCAGGATCAATCAACGCAAGGACTTTATCTCCGTTGCAATATACAGGGATTATTACACGCTCGTCTAAAGAGTCGTTGTATTGCCTTTGAAGAGATTGAACCCGGTAGTACCTTCATTCCAGTTTGATATCTGGTTTCCGGTCACATGTCTTGGCGTGATAACCGTTGGTTTTCTCACACTTGTCACACTTATTAATAAAGTGTTTGCAAGTAGCTGAGTGCCGCCCGTTCCAATAACCGTTCGGGGCAAGCCGATACATATCGTATCCACACTTCTCGTCGGCACACTTCTTAACTTGCTTGTATAGTGCTTCCTTCTCAGTACGTACCTTTTTATTAGGCCGTGAGTGCGGCGCTGATTCACGCGGACGAACATTTGGACGTTCGTTAGATGTCTGTCAGGATACACACCCTTTATCAATCTGATCACGTGGTTTCTTAAGAACCACCTTCTCTCTCTCGAGGTTACTCGATCAGAGGGATAAGTGTCGAAAACAGTTTCATAGAACTGATCCCAGCGCAGTCGAGTCAGGTGAAACTTCTTCTCCTGTCCTTTGTCTCTCGCTTCGTTCGCATACTTGCGACGTAGCTCGAGGTAAAGGCGCTCTCGATCATTACTGCCTATGTTCATACAGAATACATGCACTGCCAACAACTCATACCAGCGTGGCTTGTCATCCCTCTTAATATCAGGTCTGACAAGGTCGGCATCGAGTTTCAAAATATAGCTCAAGATGCTAGTATTCGCTGTTGGTGGTGCCAAAATTGAACATAGTCCTGGACTGCGCATATCCTTGCTTTATAAGGATGTCACTAGCCAACATACTTCTGGCCAGTTACGACACTCATCGATCTCTTTGAATTAAATGTCTGCATAAACGCAGATATCCATTGCGGTGGGGCAATGTCATTTGTCTCCAGCATCACTGTAAACGCGTGTAACGAGCGAGTCAGAGTCTCGAGGTCATGATTATTGATGAATTCGGGCTTCTGGGTACTTGAGTCCCAGTTCGACTTAAGTCGACTGATCATGCCCTTATACTTCTGGTAATCGCGTTGGTCCTGCCCGCGTTGTGCTTGCAGCAACTGGTCGATTCGCTTCTGCTTGATGTTGATTATTTTCGCATAATAATCAATTTTTGGGCGATCTTGCAGGTCATGCGCGAGCTCCATCTTAACTGTGAGTTTGTTCACTTCTGCATTCAGCATATCTACCTCTGTGGACTGAAAGTCTTCGGCGGGTTGGTGTAATGCATTGCGGTCCTTCCGTGGGTACTCCACGTCACTCGCATGTATGCGGGAAGCTTTAGTTCCCTTTCGGTGGATATTAAAGTCCATGGTCGACGCTTCACGACGCTCGATACTTAGACGTGGTGTTGGAACGAAGATCTTAGGATCATCCGTTACGATAATCTCGCACGTCGACTTTTGGCTGGGTGCGATGTGCCTTCCCCCAATTAGGTAAGGGGAGAGGTGTATTCTTCCCAGCGGTTGGGTCTATAATACCCTCCAAAACGGGAGACTCATGTCCCGGTGATGGTATCGGAGTAAATAGTGCCTGGTCCCGTGGAAGTAGACTTTCCCAGGGAGCATCCTCCGGGCTTATTTCGGCCGGCTCAGTACTTAGGTCGTGGTACTCTTCATCGGTCTTCTCTAAGCGATGTTTTGACCACTCTTTTAAAGCTGCAGTGGTGTCGTTAGAGACATATTCACGCGGGCGTTTAGCTTTCTCGCCAGTTCCGTACATTCGATCTACGTGTGCGATAGATAGCTTCTCTAGTGTGAGTTGTTTCTCTAGGGCAGCTAACTGATTCTTAAGTTCAGCATTTTCTTCGAGCAACTTACTGATGTGAGTAGGTGCGCTAGCCTGTGGTTCGTCTTCCGTCGGCCCCTTATCGGGTTGGACTTCATCGTCGCCGGGGTCGTCGTAATTGACTTTCGTAATTGGCTCTTTACCCTTTGGATTAATCTCCTCGAGGTCGTCATAATTGACTTCCGCAATTGTTTCTTTACCCTTTGGATTAATCTCCTCGGGGATAGTAGATGGAGTGGTCTTAAACCCACTCCTATTTTCGCTTCGCAGTTTCGCGAGCTTTGAACTTGAGGCGAGATTGGGTCCTCTAGCCCTCTCCTCGGCTGACTTCTCTCTTAATGGAGTAGTCTCACCGGTATCCAGTGCATTGTCGTCTTTAGCGACAATGGCTTCTGCTACGATACGGTTGACTGCGTCTTCGGCAGGTTCTCTGTCCATATTCTTTTTATCCGCTTTACGCTTCTTAGATAGCGTAGAGTCTTTCTTAGTCATACTTATCCAGTATGACTTCTGCTATTCACTTAATGAATAGTTATAAAACCCTAAACCAAGAAAATTTTACGTGGTAGTTAATTACCACGACGCTTAAGTAGCTCAAGTAAATAATACTTTGCTAACTTTAAAATGTGTAAATATCGGTCTCTTAAGGTGGTATAAACGTCTTAGAGCTACTAAACGTAATAAAATCTTAAAGTCTTTTAATAAGTTTTTTAAGTATACGAATTTTAGTCTGGTAATAAAGTTAGGTATGCCTCATAGAAATCAGCAATACTCTGGGGGATTGTAAGGCTGAGACATTGCCTATATATCATCTTCCCAGTACTGATTTCGCCGAAGGGATTTTATTTATGTTTTCGTTCGTCGAAACTAGTATTACTTGTTTCGTCGCACGAAATACTAAAACTAGTAAAATTCTATCTTTAGAAAAAAAGTAAAAAAGAAAAGAAATACCCTTGATGTCCTTAGTTATTGTCTTAACCAATAACTGGCCACTTATCAAGAATTACCGACTTGCCATCATCAGACTGGCATATCTGGTTGGCTGAGCGGAGGTCAAACTAGGTAACCATTAAGGGTCCCTAGAAACCTATGTTCGGTTGAGCCATCTCGCTACCGAAGTATTCAGATGTATATTTTGGAGTGTTTATCTAGGTCTCTTAATAGACCTACTCCAAACATACTCTTTGGCCTTTTTCACAGTCCCTTTAATGGGTCGGGGCCAAAATATCTGATTTGTAAAAATGGAAAAGGTACTTGTAAATATAACCGTTAAAAACCATTTAATACACGTGCTTTTAATAGTACGTTTATAATTTACGTGCTGCTTAAGAGTACGTTTATCAACATAAGAGTCTAATGTGGAGGCCCGACTATTACATAGGGAAATATACGTCTGGTGTTCGAGAGACATTAGAGATAAGACCTGTAATGGTGTAGGATCATGGAGCATACTGAGGGATGTTTTAGCATCCTTTATGAATGAATCCGGTGCATGTGGGATAACTATAGGCATAGCTATTAGCAAATAAAAGTAGACTGCGAGCCATGAGCAACTAGTCCGGACGGAAAGATGGCAATAGCTTTGCAGTAGCAAGTAGCCAGAAAATGGCGGAAGAACTCCTTATAGTTCCGCCATGGTGGGCTAATCAGCATAAAAGCCCCCCGTAAGGTCAAACTGCTCAGCGCGACAGCCTTCGGTACCCCCCATTTTCTCAAGATGAGGGATGTCCAAGCAGAGTTTAGCACGAGCTCATCCGAATAGGCATGAGGGTGAGGGGATAAGAATGCAATAGGCAAAAGATTTTGTGGAATCTCATCCACCGGGCCTTAAGTTACGTATTTATGAACAAAAATCATGATGGAGTCCAAGTGCGCAGGCTGGCGCGAAAGCATGTCGGCGACGGTATTAAAGTTGTGCAAAGCCCCTGGGTGGAGCGCCGCCTATCGGAAGGGAATCGAGTTAATATTCCCAAACCTCGACGAGGGTAATTAAGGCGGCAACGCAAATGAACTACGAGACGTCAACTGGATCCCTGGGCAAAGTTCCTTTTTATTTTTAACGAATCACTACCATGAAATCATTTTATTTGGAGCTATGGTTTAATATTCGGTAAAGCAGTCTAATTCTTGGACTGTAGTTCCATTGGCGGATATCTACACGATGGCGGCGAACCTTCACAACGAGGCGTTTAAGCCTGTCGCCGCGAGTAGTCTCAGGGAAGGGGAAATTGACGTGAAAGAAGTTGAGTACGTCGAGGTGGTCGGTCCAGATGATAAGGGAATTAAATTTGGCTGTAATAGTCATTTCTTGTCTATCCACACCATAGGCAATAGACATGCTTTCCAAGTCACAGATGTGATAGCAACGTTGAGCCGCATGCAGCTTGGCACCATGGTAGGAGAAAGAATAAAGACGGTCTATGCCGTTGATACAGAAATCGTCGATTCGGGGGTCAACCACCTGAGATTGGTCTTCGACCAAAGTGATGCGGCAAGAATGCTTGTGCGCCCGCGCAAGGAATACGTGTTCTCGTTCAGAAAGCTCCCGCTTCTGCGTTGTCCGAAGCCGTTTGTGAGTTGGGAGTGTGAAGTCAGGGGCTATCGAAGAAAGCAGGGAACGCCTAGTAGACGAAGGTTGCCCAGGAGGGGATTTAAGTGGTGGTGGGGTAGGGCCACGGGGGGTAGTAAACTCGCGATATTGGCGAGTAATGTGAAGATAGTACAAGGGGTGAGGGGTAACCAACATACCCTGGATAGCTTCTTCAATCATAATATAAGCGGCATGGCAGGCCGCAGAACTATGGAAACGGGTATTTTTAGATGTCAAGTCTGTTAATGGGGCCAGCATAATAGCCAGATTAGGGATATATTGAGACCACCAGTTAAGAGTAGCGCAAAATAGTTGCGCTCCTTCTTTGGTCTTTGGGGGGGGGGAAGGAGGGGGGGGAGGGGGCATAGAAATAATAGCCTAGAGCCGGTCCTCAGTAATAGTGGTATAGATATGAATAGTCGACCGTAAAATATCTTGGCCGCCTCTCGTGGTAGCCTCAGGTGACACATAGAAGCCCGGAGGCGGATATTGAGCTTAAACAAATCTTTGCATAGGCAATCATGTCATTCCAGTGTCGGTTAATAGCCATGCGGCGCCAATGGGCCATAGCCCCATCGTCCACGAAGTGCTTAAGCACCTCGTAGAGAGCAGCAAACGAACGGTCCATGAATGCTTGCAAATCAAATGTCATCATTTAAACCCTGAAGACTCCATTGACGGGTTGTCAAATATCACCTGTAGACGTCATCCACGTGAGGTATTTACGTGAGCGCTCTGTGTAGCGCAGTTGGTCAAAGCTGCATGCCATAGCCATGGTAGATACAATGTCACCCCGCCGAATCTGCGGACATTGGATAAAGTATAACTTGGAAATTCGCATTGTTGGCGTTATAATTCTGGCGGTAGAGAACGTCTTTAATGACTCTCGCTTAACACAGGGGTCTTTCCGAGCTAGAACAGCACTGGACATGCACGGTGAAAAGTAGTTACCAGACTCTATGATGATATCACGAGCATAGTCGCGAGCACATGTTTCGTGCTCCCACTTGATAAATTGTGGTTTAGCATCCTCATTGATTTTGATGTCAACTTTCAACCAAATATCATATTGTGATTTGATTCATCGTACCGGATGCTATTGAACAAGTATGTAAACTCTTTGACATCTTGAGATGTTTTGTGCAAGTATACAGCCGCAGCGTCTTACACCATCCCAGTTATATTCTCCCAGGATTCTTGGAGAATCACGGCAGCGACGTTCAAACTCAACCACCGCGGCCTCATGCACGAGAGCCGGTACCAAGAGGCCAATATATGGGGCCGGCGGGAGTGTCAAGGATGGTGTATCTCCAAAGGAAGGGCAGGGTAATGCAGTAGACTGGACCCAATAGGTTATCTTTTTGCCTCATAAAGCTCAATAAAAATTACAGCCATTCTGAACTTCATCAGATAGGTAGAAAACAGATTCTTTCGTTTCAAAGTTACTCGTGCGAGGTGCATCAATGTACACTTGTATGAGTACTGAAGTATTAATTTGATGTGTAGGGGATTGAAGCAAAACACCCGCGAACGCTTTCATGAATACAGGCGCTGTAGAAATACGGTTTCCGGTCGGTCTAAAATATCAAGATCAAATGAGATAACATATTGGTTTTTAATTGTATTTATAATATTTAATACAAATTCTTTTCCAATATTTCCAAAGTGTTTAAATTCACTTTGATGGCTCTAATAGCCTGAGTATTTGGTATGACTCATTTACTTGGACCTATTTGAGACGATAGTAGATGTAGGATATTATAAACCAAATTGTATAATCTCTGAACTACTACTTACTGGTTTTGGTCCACCCGCCAATCTCCAAAATCCAATAAGTCTTTTTCTTTTTTTAACTTTTCTTCAGATGGAACTTTGTTTATATGAGCTAATGTATTAACGTGACTTACGTTATTATGTCTATCTACAAATTAGGCATGTGGTCATGAACACTTAGTACTTCTTTTACAAATGCAGGAGTTAACGAACTCAGAGTTAAGATGGAGCCAGCTCATGACCTGCGAGATCGCCCAGAAATTGATTATTATGCGAAAATAGTCAACATCAAGCAGAAGCGAATCGACCAGTTGCTGCAAGCACAACGCGGGCAGGACCAACACAATCACCAGAAGTATAAAGGCATGATCAGTCGACTTAAGTTGAACTGGCACTCAAGTACCCAGAAGCCCGAATTCATCAATAATCATGACCTCGAGACTCTGACTCGCTCGTTACACACGTTTGCAGTGATGCTGGAGACAAATGACATTGCCCCACCGCAATGGATATCTGCGTTTATGCAGACATTTAATCCTGAAGGAACCAATTATCGGATCCTTCAGAAGCATATCAAAGAGATCGATGAGTGTCGTAACTGGCCAGAAGTATGTTGGCTAGTGACATCTGTAGAAATACGGCCTCCGGTCAGTCTAAAATATCAAGATCAATTGAGATAATACATTGGTTTTTTATTTGTATTTAAAATAATTTAGTACAAGCTTTTTTCCAATATTTCCAAAGTGTTCTAAATTCACTTTGATGGCTCCAATAGCCTGAATATTTGGTATGACTCATCTACTTGGACCTATTTGAGACATTAGTAGATGTAGGATATTATAAACTAAATTTTATAATCTCCGAACTACTACTTATAGATTTTGGTCCTCCCGCCAATCTCCAAAATCCAATAAGTCTTTTTTTTTTTTTTAACTTTTCTTCAGATGGAACTTTATTTATATCAGCTAATGTATTAACGTGACTTACGTTATTATGTCTATTTACAAATTAGGCAAGTGGTCATGAACACTTAGTACTTCTAGTGAAAATTATTCAATAAAGAACAGCTAGAGGTACGCCCTGTGTGATCGAGGATATTTAGGCTCTTAACAAGAGGCAGTCCCGATCATTCTTACACAAGCTACCACTGCTAAATCCTAACTGACTAAATTGTATTTTAGTTTAATATAGTTTGAAACCTAGTAATTTCCATCGAAGTTTACACATCCTTATTAAGCAAGGATATGCGCAGTCCAGGACTATGTTCAATTCTGGCACCACCAACAGCGAATACTAGCATCTTGAGCTAAATTCTGAAACTCGATGCGGACCTTGTCAGACCTGATATTAAGAGGGATGACGAACCACGCTAGTATGAGTTGTTGGCAATGCATGTATTCTGTATGAACATAGGCAGTAATGATCGAAAGCGCCTTTACCTCGAGCTACGTCGCAAGTGTGCGAACGAAACAAGAGATAGAGGACAGGAGAAGAAGTTTCACCTGACTCGACTGCGCTGTGTAGAAATACGGCCTCCGGTCAGTCTAAAATATCAAGATCAATTGAGATACTACATTGGTTTTTATTTGTATTTTAAATAATTTAGTACAAGCTCTTTTTCCAATATTTCCAAAGTGTTCTAAATTCACTTTGATGGCTCCAATAGCCTGAGTATTTGGTATGACTCATCTACTTGGACCTATTTGAGACATTAGTAGATGTAGGATATTATAAACTAAATTTTATAATCTCCGAACTACTACTTATAGATTTTGGTCCTCCCGCCAATCTCCAAAATCCAATAAGTCTTTTTCTTTTTTTTTAACTTTTCTTCAGATGGAACTTTAATTATATCAGCTAATGTATTAACGTGACTTACGTTATTATGTCTATTTACAAATTAGGCAAGTGGTCATGAACACTTAGTACTTCTAGTGAAAATTATTCAATAAAGAACAGCTAGAGGTACGCCCTGTGTGATCGAGGATATTTAGGCTCTTAACAAGAGGCAGTCCCGATCATTCTTACACAAGCTACCACTGCTAAATCCTAACTGACTAAATTGTATTTTAGTTTAATATAGTTTGAAACCTAGTAATTTCCATCAAAGTTTACATATTTTTCAGTTAAATAGTAGTTACAGTAGTGTACTGCTTCTAGACTGTCTGACATCGATTTACTATCCAGCAAATACTATGGCTAAGGGTACTTCTAAAGGCAAGGGAGCCGCTAGCTCTAAGCCTGCTAAGCCTGCCGAGGTTCCTGAGATCCCTGTGGAAACACCTAGCCTGTCTGGAGTTGAGCCTGCCGAGGATACTGTTGGGGAAGCAAATTCTGAGGTTGGTACAGAGGATTATTCTGAGGATGACTCGTCGGATCCTAAAGCCTTGGAAGAAGAGGTATCTACTACCGCGGAAAGGCTCGCCAGCGTCCGTGTATCACCTAGGAGTGAAGCTCAGGACCCCAGCTTGCCCCTGACCACGTGCCGTCAAATATTGGGGATAAACGTCGAAAGGCTGGAAAATTCGTGGATACGAATGTCGGGGGGCATTATAACTCCACATCTAAAGGACACTCCAGCACAAATCCGGCGTGAAAAGGAAGTATTGGACCTGTCCGAAAATTTCGGTTTCGCCATCGATGGAGAAGCCATTCCATTCAGCTCAAATCTTGGGGCCGAAGCTGAGGACGCCATAACTCGACAACGAGTGGTTGGATCCTCTCAATCTCGACGCCAATTGAACCGCACTGAAGCGCTCTTGAAGGAGCTAGCGGCAGCAGCAGTTGTGGACCCCTCTATCGTGTCCCACTTGGCTGATATTCTTCCTATACCGAAGAAGAAAAAAAATTCGGGCCGGGTTTCGAACCCGAGACCTACTGGTTTACCAGCCAGTATGTTTACCACTAAGCCAATTACCACTGGCGAGAGAGATAATATTTCAAAATATAATCTCTATAGCTCTGATGCTACCATCGACCATCCTCTTGACAAACCTAACCCTGTCAGAGGATATGATCGTATGGAACTCGATGAGGCTTACCATCCTCGTAATATCGACCCTCATTTGCCAACTAACCCTGGTAATCACGATTTTGGCAATCGCTACACCAGTACCTCGTTAGAGAGTTCCCGCTCTAATCCTGAGGATGAGGAAGTGAGAACCAGACATACTCGTCTCAGGCTATTACGCTCTGGTATGCAAGTCCTTGAGGACCGTCTATTGAATGACTCTGACCTTGACGATAGGAAAGCGGATAACATTCGCTATCTAATCGATAACAAGAGAAAGGAAATAGACACCATCTTGGCACTAGCAGCCCGTAGCACTGAGCATGAGCCTCGTGAACACTTAGAACCAAGCTTTATAAAGCAGCTAGGTAACGCGCAGGCTGAGGTCGATTTCTCTACTAATGAGAGTACAGTGGAGACACTGAAGGCCTTCGACCAACTTAAGGAGTCTGCCAGCCTTAGGGATAAGCAGATGATGAATGCCTTTATTCATTTCTGTGAGCCAGGTGAATGGCGAACTATCTTGAAAGGCTCATGAGCCCAACTGGAAAGCCCTACCCTGGCACCAGTTGCGTGATAATATACTTAACACTTTTTTTGAAGATGCACGTGACCGTGAACTTCTAGAGTCTCGCAAGTTCTTTGCGAACGATACCACTATTCGAGGTGCTCTAGCTCATATGACACATATGAATACACGGATGGGTGGTCGTACCTATACTGGCGAATATTTATTAATTTGTCAGATGATGGAGACTCTGGGAGCTAACCTCTTTAAGAAAGTCAATGATGACATCATCGCCTATGGTGATTTGCGATCTATGCCTTGGTCTGTCTTTGAGAAGATAGTACACAAGCATACCAATTCCTCTACTAGAGTACTTAGTACCACGAGCTACACCCAGCCCACTAAGCGAAACGCAGTAGAGACTAATACTGCGCGTAGTACTAAGAAACCTCGCACTACTACTGGAGGGGTACTGGCTCTACTTCTACCGAACCGAAAGGTGATAAGAAGGTGAGAGCGCCTTGCAAGAAGTGTGGTTACAACCTCACAAAACGTAATGGCAAGTGGAATGGTAGACACGACCCTGTTAAGTGTGCACCAGGCAAGCCAGATTTTGGACACTATATGAAAGAGTGTGCTACTTGCAAGGGTACTAACGGTTGGCACAAAGAGGATTGCAAGGACTTACCAGACGTCCAAGTTAAGCACTGACAGTACCATATGTGCGCACTAGAGCAAGATTATGAGAAAATGTTCAATAAAATCTATACCAAAGGAGATGAACGTATCTTTCAAACAGTTTTCGTAAATGGAGAAAAAAGTTATGGCACTATTTGATCCAGGGGCTGAAGTCTCTGCTATCTCATGCCGAGTAGCCTACGCTACAGATATGGCTGTCCATAACGAAACAACTGATTTAATCTTGGGAAATGGCAAAGTTACTACTTGCGAACAAGCCATTGACTATGCACACATAATGCTGTCAGATAGAAGAGAAGTGAAGACTCACCTAATCGTTACTGACATGTCTCAGAAATACGATTTAATTATAGGTATGACTGATCTTCTCAGTTTAGGTATAACACTCACTGGTCTGCCTAATGGGCTAGACCCGAATAAAGATCAGTCAGATGATAATATGTTAAAGATACCTAAACCTCCGGAAGGTGAAGCAAAGGATATGATTCCGCACTTCACCGATATAATTATGGACTTAATTATACAAAACAGGAAGATTGCAATAACTGACTGGTGTATGTTTAAGTTCTCTAATGGGTACGTTAGACTTGACTTAACAAACGTCGACTTCTCTAAGTTAAAGTGTCCTTCACATAACTACGTGAGTTGGAGACACAAAGACGTTGTCAAAACCCAAATCGAAGATTGGTTAAAACAGGGTCTAATTGAAATCAATTATGATGCAACCCCAGTTAACTTAGCTCTCTTAGCGGTCGATCAATATAAATCTGATGGAACGTTTAGTAAAAACAAGAGTAGTACTAGACCTGTCGCCAATCAACAAACTAATTCCGCAACATAGTTTTCCCTTACCTAAGATAAGCGAGATACTACGCAAAATGGAGGGTGCGACTATCTTTCCAAGATAGACTTAAAAGCTGCATTCCATCAACTACAAATATATCAGCCTCATAGGAAATACTTTTCCTTTACTTGGCAAGGTAAGAAGTACCAGTTTAAAGGTGCACCTGAAGGCTTACACATGTTACCTTCTTTCTTCCAACAAGTTATGATGGAACTATTTGCGGACCTGTCGTATAACGTATCAGTCTATTTAGATGATATAGTTATCTTTACAAAGACAGCACATGAACATGCTAAACTCGTTAAAGAAGTCTTAAAGCGACTTAATCATGCTAAACTTAAGATTAACGAAGACAAGTGTTCTTTTGCTAAAGATACTATACACTTACTTGGCTACAAAGTATCTGCAGCAGGGGTAGAAATTGATCCTGGCAAGAAACAGTTTCTGTTGGATTTATCAACACCAATTACTGGAAGAGATGTGAACTCTGTGTGTGGGTTTGTTAACTTCTTCTCGGATTCGGTACCGCATCTTTCTCATTACTTAAAGCCTTTCAGTCACCTACGGCTGCACAAAGGACCTTTGGGAAAGCTTTGGACTAAAGAATGTGATGATGCATTTAAACTAGTCAAAAGTAAAGTAATGGACGCACCCATCATGCAGTACCCTGTGGATGGTGTCCCATTCCAAGTAGCAACCGACGCTTCAGATCGAGCGGTAGGTGGAGTGCTTTACCAAACGATAAATGGTAAACCGCGCTACATACAATTCTTTAGCAAGAGTTATAATAAGAGTCAACGGAATTACCCTACCGTTAAACAAGAGCTCCTTGCTATAGTTACTGCGCTAAGACAGTTTAAAGACTACCTTTATGGAAGTTACTTTACTGTCGCCTGTGATCAAAAGTCTTTAACATACTTAAAAGATATGAACCCTGATTCACAGTTGGTGAGCCGCTGGCATGACATTATTGCCAAGTTCGCTTTTAATATAACACACATTCCAGGAATACATAACCATCTTCCTGACATGCTCTCTCGACTTGTGCCCGACTACCAGAAAACAGTCAAAGAGTTATTAGCAACCGATTGGATGCTAAATAAGAAATGGTTTAACCTCGCTCAATCACGATGGGGTCCATTTACTGTTGATATGTTCGCCGCAGAACATAACAAACAGGTTTCTGAATATAGGTCGTTGACTCATCCTAAAGGTGATGCATTTCAGCTTGACTTATCAAAGCATAATGCGTGGGCTAACCCACCTTGTCAACTTATCGCACAGTTGTTAAATTATGTTAATATTACTAAATCTACCATTACGCTGTGCTGTCCCTTACGTAACTCCGACCCATGGATACGTGATTTAATTAATATGATTCAAGACGAACCTATTTATGTCGACCGTGAAACCGACACGTTCTTGTATCAGGGATCCTATTCTATTAAGAAGACGCCTTGGAAACACACCATTGTTTGTCGCATCGGTCCTGCAGGTACCACTAAGTGGAAACCCTCAACCGAATTCTTAGCTAAACTAGAGGAGTCTAAAGAGTTTGAACAAAAGCTCAAGACTCGTACAACACATGCACCCAACAAGATTGCAGTCGAGGTAATGCCGATTGAAACGGCATTAGATCGTAAAAACATGGGACTAGCTAAGGCCATGGATCAAAGACTCAAAACTCTAAGAGAACCTGAAGCTCGCACTCAACTACTTAAAGCGCTGCTTAAAGAACAGCCAGGAGTTGCGAAACAACTGAAGAAGATACTTCAACAATCCAATGTTGTCAATTATGTATCTCAGGACTCTACCCCTCCTGATACTGAGGTTGCCCTTTCCAACAGGACTATGGTTCATCCAGCCAGCGTTACGCAGAATCTGACTGACTTAGAGGAGCTCGAAAGTAGAGTTAAAATTATACATAATTTAACGCATCGAGCATATGAGCATACTTATAAAATGGCTATTCGTGCAGGGCTTGATCACCCGGCGCTGAAAGAAACCATACGTGAAGTATACCGACGCTGTACTGATTGTGAAAAGAACCAGATCAAGCGATACGGTTGGGCACCCCTAAAAAAGTGTGACAGAAGACCAACCGATGCGCCGAGTCATAGTCGATTTGGTTAAACTCCCGCGATCCAAGCATACTGGCGATGTATATATCTGTCATTTCTTATGTGTGGCTTCGGGCTATAACTTGCTTTATGCAATACCGAACAAACGTCCACAAACAGTGGCAGAATTATGCTATCACGTCTTTAATGACTTCGGTTTCCCCGAGTACTATGTTCTGATAACGGTAGTGAGTTTTGTACCGACGTAATGGAGGCACTTATACTCGTATCAGGCATGACCCATAGGCGTGGTGTTCCTTACAAACCTCAAACGCAGGGTGCAAATGAGACACGTCATAGAGAACTTAAGAAACTCTTGCGTACCGCACTAGACGACGTTGAGGATATGTGGCCTTATCATTTGAAATGGGTTCAGACTCAAATGAATAACTGCATGAATCCTCAAACTGGAACACTCCCGTTTCACTATTTCTTTGGCCGCTATAGTGAATTACAAGCAACGTTTGATAAAACTGCGCCCGAGAAACACGCTACCCCGTGGCTACAAAAGATCGAGCATATGCAGAACGTTGTTTACCCCTGTTTACTCGAGCACAAGAATCGCGTCCTACTTAAAGCGTATGACCGATGGAATAACACTAAGAACATTGTTCAGTTCAAAGTCGGCGATTACGTTAACATTATAAATCGAAACGCCAACGTTACCGAACTCTCTTCTAAGACGATAGGACCTTTTGTTATTTCCTACCATGATGAGAAGAGTGATACTTACGAAGTGAATAACATTGATGGTACTAGCGCAACCAATCTAGGCACTCACCGTATCCCTACCTCCGAACTCTCATTCGCTCGCTCATTTGATTCTGATATACCAGTTATGGAGTCACAAGTCAAAGATATAATTGATAAAACATCCGAAGACGGTTACACTTACTACAAGACCCGTTTCATGGATGGGACAGTAGCTTGGCTAACCTCCGATGCATTTCGTGAATCTCGCGACTTTCTTCGTATCTTTAATAAGAAATGGAACAAGCGTTTACATAAGAACACACGAGATAAACGAAAAGGGTTTCCTCAGGTGACTACAAACCCTGACGGATATGAAATTCCCTATTTGCCACCTACTTCCTACGTGACTAAACTTTCTGATCTGCTTACCAACAGTGCAGAAAATTGTTCAAACTTACTTACTAATGAAGAACAGCCTTTGGCTATTACCTTACCAAATAATAAACGTAAGGCGCCTACATCGGAAATGGTTACTGGACCAAATACTAAACGACATAGAGTACAACATGAGTCTTGAACTCGTACATATAGGCACATACTTACTCGATAAGTCATGACCGAAACCGTTTTTACTTTGGTTTTCGCTTTACCAACTAGATCGTAACTTAACGTACGTTCGTAGTTCTAAAAGCTACTGGGGGCTATGTAGAAATACGGCCTCCGGTCAGTCTAAAATATCAAGATCAATTGAGATACTACATTGGTTTTTATTTGTATTTTAAATAATTTAGTACAAGCTCTTTTTCCAATATTTCCAAAGTGTTCTAAATTCACTTTGATGGCTCCAATAGCCTGAGTATTTGGTATGACTCATCTACTTGGACCTATTTGAGACATTAGTAGATGTAGGATATTATAAACTAAATTTTATAATCTCCGAACTACTACTTATAGATTTTGGTCCTCCCGCCAATCTCCAAAATCCAATAAGTCTTTTTCTTTTTTTAACTTTTCTTCAGATGGAACTTTATTTATATCAGCTAATGTATTAACGTGACTTACGTTATTATGTCTATTTACAAATTAGGCAAGTGGTCATGAACACTTAGTACTTCTAGTGAAAATTATTCAATAAAGAACAGCTAGAGGTACGCCCTGTGTGATCGAGGATATTTAGGCTCTTAACAAGAGGCAGTCCCGATCATTCTTACACAAGCTACCACTGCTAAATCCTAACTGACTAAATTGTATTTTAGTTTAATATAGTTTGAAACCTAGTAATTTCCATCAAAGTTTACAGCTGGAATCACGTTTATGAAACTGTTTCCGACACTTATGTCTCTGATCGAGTAACCTCGATAGAGAAGGTGGTTCTTAAAAAACCACGTGATCAGATAGATCAAGGGTATGTATCCCGACAGACATCTAACGAACGTCCGAATGTTCGTCCGCGTGAATCAGCGCAGCACTCACGGCCTAATAAAAGGGTACGTGCTGAGAAGGAAGCACTATACAAGCAAGTTAAGAAGTGTGCCGGCGAAAAGTGTGGATACGATATGTATCAGCTTGCCCCGAACGGTTATTGGAACGTGCGGCACCCAGCTACTTGCAAACACTTTATTAATAAGTGTGACAAGTGTGAGAGGTTGTGCGTCGACTACTGGTGATATCTAAATCCTGATATTCCCCCCCCCCCCCATTGTTCCCTTTCAAACAACAGTGCTGGATGTTTCTGACTATCGACTATAGCTTGTTGGCAGTCTGTGGTTGCGCCTGGTGGTTCTGCTGTTAGTTGTTACGGCAGCTGAGAATACCGCATATCCTGCATCAGCTGGGGTTGTTGTTGCTCCAATATAAAGTTCATTTGCTGGCCCGAGCAATTCGACGTATTAAGCGTACCTGGTTCTTATGCATAGGGTGAAGTAAAGAGTCCACCTTGTAAAATAATGGCCGTAGCTACATAAAGTGCCATCTCGATAAGCATAGCTAGCCGAAAGCGTGCTCCTCCCAAGCTATTCTGACTCATTCCTCTGACCTGGTGATGAAGGTCGGTTGAGAGAGGAAAATGGAACATGCGGGTAGCTGGTCCAAAACGTCTCAATGATGATGTGGTCCTTGCCCCGGGTATTGTTACAGGTGGTTTAATTGGACTTGATTCTGTAAACTTCGATGTTTATTTCTATGTTTTAAACTATGTTATATAAACTAAAATACAATTTAAGTCAGTTAGGATTTAGCAGTGGTAGCTTGTGTAAGGATGATCGGGACTGCCTCTTGGTAAGAGACTTAATATCCTCGATCACACAGGACGTACCTCTAGCTGTTCTTTATTAAAATTATTTAATAAAGAAGTACTAAGTGTTCATGACCACTTGCCTAATTTGTAAATAGTAAACCCTATAAATAAAGTTCCATCTGAAGAAAAGTTAAAAAAGAAAAAGACCTATTGGACTTTGGAGATTGGCGGGAAGACCAAAACCTGTAAGTAGTAGTTCAGAGATTATAAAATTTAGTTTATAGTATCCTACATCTGCTATCGTCTCAAATAGATCCAAGTAAATGAGTCATACCAAATACTCAGGCTATTGGAGCCATCAAAGGGAATTTAAACACTTTGGAAATATTGGAAAAAGAATTTGTATTTAATTATTTTAAATACAATTAAAAATCAATATGTTATCATCTTGATATTTTAGACTGACCGGAGACCGTATTTCTACAATTCAAAGTTATGTTCTGGTTGTCACCTATGAGCTTAGTAAATTGAGGTAAGGCAGTTCTTAGCTTTCCACCATTTCTTAATCCATACTCCGACCGGTGTGAAATTACCCACATCGAATATGGGCAAGTATAATTTACTCATGGCTGACTTAATACCGATGTATCTTTTGCTCAACTTAGGTGTTCGTCCCTGGGCCTGAGTTAGTTTATTTGTAGTCCGTTCAGTACCAGTACACTAGGCTTTATCGACTATTGATGAACTTAAACTAGTTATAACTCAGACCCTGAGACCTAGCAGCGTATGAAAACCATAGCGTAGAAGCATACGACATATGCATATGTTGTTCTCGGATTCACAATAATAATAAAGTTCAGGCTCTGTTCATCAGTATCACTCTCTCAACCAATAAGCTGCCGTTCTTGAATTTACAATCAGCCTCTTTGTCTACTGACTACGAACATAACGAATATCCAGAAAAAAAAGTGACAAACAAGTTGATCAATCAAAATTGATAACCAAAACGAGTTTAATTTTCGACACATATTTCCAATAGTTTGCGTCGCCTGAATTTGGCTTGTCGGCGTGCGCTAATATACATATATATCTATGCTCAAAAGGTATGGCAGGAACAGCAGCTCCTTTTACACGGCATAAATTTACATCACACAGCCGAGTACTTCATAGAATTTATCTCTCAAGTTTGTTGACAAGCATTGCAAATAAACATTTTCAATTTATCAGTTTTGATGGACAAAATTCACAGTCGACCACCAGTCTTTACTAGTTATGCTAAGATATCTTTCGAACTTATTGCGATTCCTGCTGAAGCATGATTTCACTTTCAAAGTACATTTCCGTAAATCGTACCGCCTGGATTGTTCATTGAATGTCATACCGACAAGAACAGTGCATTGCCCCTTTGCCTTGTAAACGCCCAATCACTGACTTCCATTCTTCGTACCTCGATTTTTAAGTCACAGTCTTTCACTGTGAAGATATAGTCGATCTTCACGTCGCATCCATTGTGCGGATACTTTAAACCCACCACATACACTGGGTCATACTTGTATATTGCTTTCACTATCAGCAACAATATTATCTATTCTGGACGACAGTTGTGTCGCATTTTTGGGTTGTGTTTCTGAGTATTCATTAGAGATGGAGCAAGTTAGTGATACTGCCTCGTCTAGTACATCCGGCGTTTTTCTCTAGCAATGGTGAAATTTCAAAACCCAAAAGCTGAAATTATGTCCGTATCAAAATACTAACAGGCTCACATTTTTCAGGACGATGCAATAAGTCCCGAACCGTCGAGAAATCCGATTTTGAACAAATATTCATAAAGGTTTATGGAGAAAAGTATTCCCAGAACTTGCTTTAAAAGTTTTGATAATTCGTATCTAGACGTATTAGTAAATAGTAGAAGATCAACAATTTTGAGCTTACTAGGACGTGCAAACTGTCGATGCGGGGATATATCTTGATGAAGCTTCACACGGAAAGATTCCATACAGAAGTCCTGCGTTTTTGAGTGAATGGGAACTCATCTTACACGTCATCAAAATCGTTTCTCAGATGGGTACTCATCGTACATATCATCGGAGCAGTTTCGCATATCTTCAGTGTTTGTTTCAGCATATTTGACTAGCAAGGTATTGAATCTAGTTCTAGAATCTATTTCTCATGAAGTCAGAAGGCAGTGCTATCAAACCCATCCACCCCTGTTTACTTCCTATACACATAATATGTAGTACTAACCTATCTAAATGGGGAATATCATACCTTGTTGGCCGATCAGGACGATGAGATAAGTCCAGAACCGTCGAGAAATCCGGATTTGAACCAATATTCATGAAGTGATATAGTAATGAAGATGGGGTATCTTTAGAACCCGGTTCTTCAGTGTGTGTACCATATGGAGAATATTATTCATTTCAATTTGGGTAAATTATCATATGTCTGCATGCACATCGGGCTTCATATTCGTTGGAGTGGGTCCGGAAAGATTGAAGGGAAATTAATATAGTTTTAGTGTTTAGGGTTTTGCGGAAAGCTCGGGGCTAGTGATGCAACGATGAAAGACACAAGATGCGTTAGATGCGTTAATTCGCGACAATGGATACAGAACACCTCTACCATTGGGTGGGAGCTAGTGCTTGTGCGCCAATTGTGTGGAACAAGGCTGGAGCACACTCGTAGTGGTAGTATGAGCAGCGTCAGTCTGTGTATTTTTGAACTTGAAGAATGTTTCCTACAAAAAAATGGAGAATGAGAGAATCGAACTCCCGACTTCGTGCATGCAAAGCACGCACTCTACCAACTGAGTTAATTCCCAGATGTTGTAAGGCTAGAATTTCTTCAAATAATTTTCTAAAATTATTTTATTTTATTCTGTATGATTTCCATTTTGTTTATGAGCCAACACCGAAGTGGATTCAGTAAATTTTAAGCATTGACAACAAATCAGGTTTCAATTGGGACAATATTATTTATTTTAGCTTCATTGCACAGATTTAACTTTTTACATTATTGTTGCTGTTGACTAATTTGTGATGGTATTCATATGTCAAATAAAGGAAGTTCCACGGTTTGGGTTCCACGGATCAAATATATCTTGAAAATAAAACGCATTTGGCAATAATTAACAGTGTGGACTCACCAAATTGCTATTAATGTAGAGTAAAATACTTTTGTTCATAAATTCCACACGTACAACATTGTCTGAAACATTGCATGTATCGATTTTTTTAGATCGTATGGGAACATCGACAACCTTTGTATCAGCCTCGTGATATTTCAAATACATTTGTGACTGTGGACGACGGTGTCGATTGTTACGTTCCCGAACCCCGTCCTTTCGATCCTTCAATGATGAGTCATAAACAATATCACGCCGCCTACAACTATGAGTTTGCTATTTCAATTAGGGACAGGGATGTGTATTGTGTTAATGGCACAGTGCGTGGTGGTAGAGCAGATATAACTTGTCACATATGCGTCTTCTAGAATTCCTCGACGCTGGATCGTCGCTGACAAAGGCTACAACGATAGGTAAGAACATTTTATAGCGCCTTTATGCGATATTGCAGACATTGCAAATATCAACGACAAAATTTGTCGACGGCGAGCACGCCATGTGACTTCCAACGAAGCAATTCTATCTATAATTTACGAACATTTCGCGCATCTCGATATAGTCATGGAGTGTGCTTTATGGCCGTCGCTACAATTTTCAGTTATCTTTCAGAAACGGCCTCATATGTTGCTTTCTTTTAAAAACGCGGAAGCCTCCAAACATATGAGCATCCTATAGAGGAATACGATAGTGTACACGGCAATGCTAGCATCAGCTATGATGCTTGGTTGGTTGGATACAATGATACTGCAAGGCCACGACCGAGTACAGTTCAAAATGATTTGTATATTCGGCAGCAACAAGTAGTTGGGGATATACTATCAAATGACCATTAACACAAGTTCTCTACGTACATCTGGGTGCAGGGAAGTCGGTCATTTTGCGCATTATATAGCAGCATAAATAGGCAAGGCTGAGTCATGGGTCAGCCTATGAATATTACGAAGAGGTCTGGGAGGTGAAACAAGTCTTAAGTAGTATTGGTGAGCGCTTCAAGAAGTTGGGTTGTAAAGTCAAGGGATACTACACTCACAACATTAGCGATATACATATGATTCTAGATACCTTCCCAGAATTATCAGTGTATTAGCAGCCGCAGTGATACGGTGGACAAAATATCTGATGATTGGTAACTGCGATACATAGTCAACAAAGGGAAACTAGGCACACATTTAGCTGACATATTTATACCTGCCGTAGGTATAAATCCAATCATACACTTTGATGTGGAATAGGTCGTGTATAGGTCTACGGGAATGCACTCTAGGGTACAATTATTCCAATTTGCTATTGTTACCCCAAACACAAAATTGGATACAAAATCGGTTTACCACGTGTACAAACAGCAGATGCGAAGCTTCCTTAGAAATTTACAGCTTTTCTGAATCTGGAAAACATACAATAAACTGAACCGTATGCGAGTGCTGATCTAAAAAAAAGTGGGAAAGGACCATGGCACTTTAATGTCAGGGGCGTGTTGAAGGAGGCGGGTTTATTGCCTGCACCACTCACAGCAAATGGGGGCCTATACACAACGATGGAGTGTACTTTTGATTTACATTTTGAGGGTAAATCAGATATTCGTATGTCAACTTGGTCGTCAAAGGATTTGACCGCAGTTCAAGTAAAATATGCGGCCGGCGATGTAGTCTGGATCCAGATGCTATTAGATTTTTGTTTAAGTTTCGCAGATAAGAACCAGTGCAGGAAGCAAATTTGACGGGTCCAGTTTATGTACAAAATAGAAGAGGTCGCACAAGTGATATCATTGCGGAAGTGTGATAGTAGACCAGAAGAAGACCGAGTTTGAATGGATTACATACAAAAATCCAAATAAGGCATATAGACAGAGGATTGAACATGTTCATAATCCACTAGAAAAACGCCCGACTGTAATACCTAACAGCTTACAGCCTCGAGATCCGCGGTTTACCTTAGGTGATTGCGGGGTAACCCCATTCTATATCGTGCAGAAGACAATTATCACGAAATCGACCAAATATAACACCTTATTTTTCCTAACGAAAAATTGTCCTTATTTTCCATATGCGCATACTATTTTGCTATCTGTACTCCCGGGCAGCTACAATCCCTTCTATACCACTTCCCAGGACAGTCTGGATCTTTACAATATGCGCATGTACGCGTACGCTTTCTCTGTTGTTCAGGTCTTGCATGTGTTGACGTGGGATTCGAATCGGGCCAATAATTGTATTTTTTTGGCATTGGCGGAAATATTGTGTCATGTTTATTTGCCAGTGTTGGTCGTTCCAATAAACGATTTTCTCTTATACCGCCTGCTACATTGGTTTGCGGTTTTGATTTCATTCCTGGCTTGGGCGTCTGAGAGAGTGGTACAATTTTTGTTTGTGTATTAGGCGGCAGCGGAGCATCAGGTACATGATTGTTATTTGAGGGCATACTAGTAGCTGCTGGGCTTGTGACCTCACGTGCTCACTTCTGGCCAACTTGGTCCGCGACAAAAACGCTGCCTTGTCTGGTATTGAACAAAGTCGCATTCAATTCCTTTTTATTGCCCTATAGCGCCAGCCATGGACAGAGTTTTATTGCTATTCTCCTTGAGCGAGTTTGCGTACTGTTGTAAATTCTAAGGAAATCTGAGGAAAACCATACACCAATCTACACTTTCAGCTGTATTCCACTTCAGCGCAAGAGCCTTAAAATCATCACTTGACTTCAATTGTGAGCCTGCAATCATATTTGTGTAGAGAGGTTTCTCCACTCTGTTAGACACCCTGAGGTATGGTACAGGTACTCCCAGTTGTTTGTCTAGCCATAATATTTTAGCCGTGAGAGGCTTATCCTCAATTAGCTTTGTTCTAGTTTGTCTAGCTCA
Source organism: Sphaeroforma sirkka (assembly GCA_001586965.3). NCBI lineage: Eukaryota > Ichthyosporea > Ichthyophonida > Sphaeroforma > Sphaeroforma sirkka. Next base: position 77,356 of record LUCW03001636.1, read on the forward strand.
ACTTTCTTCACACAGCGAACACAAATCTTTGACACACCAAATTGTTCATTTGAACTCCTAAAATCGGCACGGCATTCCAGATGTTACCACGTGTAATATGCTTGGTGTCGTATAGTTTTCTTTTATAGTGTGCCAAGTGAGTATAATTATATAGTTCGAAGTGGCCAACGTCCAATCTCCCAATCTCATAATGGCCTGAAGTGTAATTTATTTATTCAATTTGTGAACATATTGAATCACTAGTGCATGCAACCGACTTTAACATATTTAGAACGTATCAACATAGAGTAAACATAGATTAATGTATGCCACAATATCTGTAGGTGATTATGTTTATGTCGCCATTCTGCGAGTAAGATGTCAGCTTTCCTGGGACCCATTGTATTGCAACCAAACTGTCTCGACACAAATTGATGCAATAATTCCAGTGCGATCGTTCCGTGGGCGCACCACCAGACCGTGAAGCCATTACTATCCAAACGTGGGCAAGCCGTGTGCATAGAATAATGTATTTGGTCGATTACACATATTAGGGTACGTACATAATATTTATATTTAGTTCATGTTGGGAATACAACGCTTGACTCGCGTAAACGAAAAGTCATACCTCATATAGTTCCAGTCCCGGTATATCACTTATGTAACTCCCAGGATATAAGAACAGTACGCCCTCCGCATCCTTCTAAGGGTTTTTTTTCCAAATAGCGGAGTATTCTTACGTATATGTATCTCATCAGCAAAAGTATCGAATACTAACTTAACGCGCTTGTACAAATGTACGGTATGTAGCGTCTCACCCCCCGTTGCATATATTTAAGCCCCTTTTTACTAAATAAAACTTCCCTAAAGTTGTACCGCGCTGCCTACACCATTGATTCGCATACGCTCGATCTTGATCATTCCATACGTGTATAGCATTCATTAGATTGAAGAAGTAATCTCTTTGAAACAGATGACGACGTGGAACTTTTACCAGATCCGTTACATGGGAACCATCTTCAAGCACCCTAGACCAGAAGTCTGTTAATAGAGTCTCTTTCGAAATAGCAATCTCACGTTTTGCGAGATCCTGTAGCGCTTTCGCAATGATTGTTGAATTTTGTGTAGTATACATAGCAGTATCGTCAAGGGAACTCTCCACGATGTTTTGAATAGAGCTGAAGAATGCAGCCAACCTGTCTTACTGAAAGTGGTCTTCATCTATCAGCTGAGTTATATCTTCGAAAGTAAGCACTATCACATCCTCCGCTCCTTCCTCATCCAAAGCTGTCAAACCATAAAGTAGGTCTTTGTCATCAGGATCGGCTTCTAGATCTGATGCATCTGGACTGTGCGTATACAACCGGTCTTCCACTACCATCCTTTTGCTATCTACTTCGCGCGAACCGACGCTGAGTGCTTATTTAGCTTAGGTGTGTATAAGACTCCTACTTGGTTTAGTTCGTGCGGTATGTGCGCGCTAAACTCGTAGTAATTGCACAATACATGTGCGTATATATGTGTATATACTTGTTTATACTTTATTTATTTGTGTGAGACTTGTAAACATAGTACCAGTATACTATCGCGGGTATTAATAAAATTACCATTGCTCCACCAATAGTTAGTAGAATAACTTCTACGAAATGGCTCTATACAGCCAATGGGTAATGAGATTACTAAGCACACTTACTATACAACACTTACTTTATAGCAATCCAAGAAAATGACGAGGTACATGAATCCCTAATGTCGAGTGTCATGTACAAAAAAACCAAAAAGAAAGTTGCAAGAAATGGACTACCAGGGGCAGCGCAGCAAAAATTCCTAGTAGGACACTGCGCCGTATAAATAAAGAAAAAAAAGTTCTACATACGAAGAGATCTTTCATTCAGATGCAACCGATGAGACAATCAAACCTTGAAGTACGACCAACTCACCCTACAAACTATTAGACAATTTCTAGACTAGAATATCACAAGGATCTAATAAATAAAAAAACAATATCCCCCCCCTCACACTAAAGACACTTGCCCATAGTATGGATTCAGGTGTTCACGTGGGATCTGTCCGAGTTTTTGTGGGCACACATAGCAGGACAGCGCGTCGCTCTATTGTGTGTACGCGAAAAAAAAAAATCTTCAAAATCTGGTAGCGATTTTAAACGCCGCAACAATAATACAGATAGCCACGGATATTCAACGTTTTATTAGAGAATGCTAACATTCACCTCCACTTCGGAACGAAAGCGGTCAGAAACATTACTGTACCGTGTCTTAGTCCAAATCCACACAGGAAGAGGCGCTTATGATTGGTATCGTTCCGGGAGGGGGGCATGGCCTTCATCGCCGAGTGATGAAGTGCTGGCATAGGCGTGCGCACGGGGGTGTGGGTCGCTCCCACTCCTTTGCGCGCAGGCGTCTTTCGAGGGGTCACGTGTGCAGAGGATATTGCCTCGGCCAAGTCATCGACACTCACTTGATCATCGTCCTTTAACGACAATGAGCGTTCGTAATGCGCAGCAGAAAACTGTCGCAACTGGGGTTGTGTATCGTTTTGCGCGGGTTTGTCGGTACTGGCGCGGGAGTGTGTAAGTGTTTGGCCCGCTATCCTCACATCCTTTGCCAGTGCATCAGCATTAGAGTTAACACACTCCCTCGAGCTTCCACGGATATTCATCTGCTCTGTACTGGTGATTTCACAACTATGTTCGGTGATGCTCTTGTTGGTAGGCACTGGACAGGTGTCACCTTGGAGGTTGTCCGTGTCTTCATTTGCAGCCATGAACCATTGCGCTAGATGGGAGAAACACTGTGCTGTTTTTACCCCGCGCGCAGATGAATGTACAGTGTTTTGTGGATATACAGTGGTACAGGCGTATACTGCTGAGGTATTTGTAAAGATACCGCTTCTATTCAAACTACTGAGTGACTCTCTACTCGATAAGGGACTGCGATTGCCGTCCTCCTCCTCCCCGCCGTTGCCATGGTTACCAATCTCCATCCCCGCTTTTGATTCGGGATCAGCAGGCGATGCTCGCGTACCGCGCTCCTTCTCCTCAACTGTAGTCGCATCCACACTGTCCCTGCCAGCGCCTGCACCACCTCCCTCACGCGCAAGTACTAGATTCTCCTCACGGACAAGCCCTGTATTCTGGTCACAAGAAAGTGATACGACCTTGCCATGTGTGGGTGTGTACGTCCTTACCGGCGTGGGTGGCTGCGCGGGTTCGTCAAGTTGCTCAGGGGTGAACATGCGTGCCTGCTTCAGCGCCGAGTGCATCTGTGTTGGCGTGGGTCTACGGTGGTGTGAAGGGGTGGCTGTCTGCGTGTGCGGGAGCGCATACAGCTGACTCAGAGACAATGTGCGTGTAGGTAAAGTCGCACTCACCCCCCTTGCCTTTGCCTGTGCTGATGGCAGTCTTGGTGCTAGGTGGCTTTGGTGTAGCTGCCGGTGAATTGTTGTACACTGAGGCTGTGGACCGCCATGTGCTCAGGCCTGGTACCGGTTCGGTACTATGTCCCAATTGCACCGCACCTGGAGCCGAAATGCTGGGTGAACTTACACTTGAATTTGACTCAAACCCATTGTTGTCTTTTGGTTCTGATTGCACCTGTTCACAAGACTTGGTGGAAACCTCATCCTCCAATAGACCATCGAGTCGACGTGGACTCAAGCTTAAGTTTAGTCTGAGACTCTGTCCTGTCGCTGTCGACGGTGTATGTTGTGTGGTGACAGTTGCGGCCTGCGTGTGCGTATCCGTCTCCATGACAACATCACCTCCGGCACCGTTGCCATGGTTACGGTTGCCTACCCCCACGTCCCCACCCTTTTTTTTAGCACTGGAAGTGTCTCTCCAACTAAAACTCTCCGCTCTGCGAATGCTCACACTCACGTGTGTGCCTGCCTGTTCGACACTACGGACAGTACCCGTCCGCATGCCCTTCTCAGGTGTCATGCTCATAGCTACATCGTCGCTCTGTAATCTAGTCGTGCATACGTTGGTACCTGTATCGGCATTGGCATTCACGTGCGTGTTTATGTTGGAACGTGGGCTAGTGTCCGTGTCCGTGTCTGTGTACTTATCTGCGCTCGTGCTTATCAGGGCCTCTCCCGAAGTATGCGTGTGCGTTCCAGCATCACACCTTATCTGTCCCTCCTCACGCGCTGGTATATGCGGCACGGTACTGGTGCGCGCGTGTGCGTGTGCATGCGTGGGGGTGTGTGGGTGTGGGTGTGTGGGTGTGTGTGTGTCTCGTTGCGGGTATTCCTGTGCGTGGCTCTGCACACGTGTGCCTGTGTACGGCGGTGCAGGGGTGTAGGTACGTTCCCCTTTGCGCTCCTTCTGCGGTGTCCTCCACTCATTTACCGTATATTCTAGCCGTCGCGCATGTTCGGTACTCTCTAGTAATGCTTCGGCACTCTGTGCCCGGGTCTGTAGCGTCTCTCTAATGGGTGTATTAAGCTGCGTGGGTGCATGCTGGTGTGTGTGTATGTGGGGCTGTGTGCGTGGGTGTGTATGCGTATTGTCATCGGACGCATACGGTCTTGCATCTGACTTCGGGTGTGCGCACACATCCGCCTCTGTATCTGCATCACTGTGTGTGTCACCCTGTGCGAGTGTGGTAGTGTGTAGATCAGTGTGTGTGGCAGCTGTCGTGGCTACTTCCTCGTACGGACCGTTATTTCCCCCACCACTACCGGTATCCAAGGCAACGGGACGGGTACTGTCTGCACGCTCACTATCAATCTCAATATCCACGTCCATGTGCGAAGTGACACTCGTATCCATGGCAACCAAACCATCGCCGGAGCCTTGCAGATGAGCATGACTCATCGCCGGTATGCACCATGCGTCAGCCTCCCCGTGATAGCCTAGACCCTCACGCGAGCCATCGTCTACTTGTCCTGCAGCGCCCACGTGCACACTATCCAACTCACTCCCTTTTACGTCCAAACGTGCGTGTTCATACTGCTGGTTGTTGTATGCGTGTGCATGGTCCATGGTGTCCTCTGAGTCCATACCTCCCATGGGCGCACCACTCTCTGGGGATCCAACACCCAAGGTCTGCACAGGCTCGTACGCTTGTGCTAGTGCTTGTGCGTGTACTTGTGCGTCTCTATGTTCATGTACCTGCCCAGCCAGCTCGCTGTGTGTACCTGTAGCCACGGCCGATGATGTCGGTGATGAAGAGTGAGATCGTACAAACCTCACAGGGCCACCCGGAGTGTCACGCGTAAGTGTCCTATTTTCACCCGTAAGCGTGATTTTGGGCTCATTTGCACCTATATCCATCAGGTCCGCACCCTGAGTCGCTTGCTGAATCGTATTGGCGTTGTCTTGCGAATTTGCTGTAGCCGCGGGTGAGCTAGCCGAACTGAGGATGTGATCGGGTTGAAAGTGATTAAAATAGTGAATAGGAAATACCTAGCACGTAATCAGTGTTTAATTGCGAAAAGCCCGGAAATAACACACATACACACATAAATATATATACATACATGTATTTCGATATACGTATCTCTATGGAAAATTTGAATACAGAGCCTACCGTGTTGATGCTAGCCAAGAAAGAACTCCAGTTGTATCTTTACTAAATAAAACTTCCCTAAAGTTGTACCGCGCTGCCTACACCATTGATTCGCATACGCTCGATCTTGATCATTCCATACGTGTATAGCATTCATTAGATTGAAGAAGTAATCTCTTTGAAACAGATGACGACGTGGAACTTTTACCAGATCCGTTACATGGGAACCATCTTCAAGCACCCTAGACCAGAAGTCTGTTAATAGAGTCTCTTTCGAAATAGCAATCTCACGTTTTGCGAGATCCTGTAGCGCTTTCGCAATGATTGTTGAATTTTGTGTAGTATACATAGCAGTATCGTCAAGGGAACTCTCCACGATGTTTTGAATAGAGCTGAAGAATGCAGCCAACCTGTCTTACTGAAAGTGGTCTTCATCTATCAGCTGAGTTATATCTTCGAAAGTAAGCACTATCACATCCTCCGCTCCTTCCTCATCCAAAGCTGTCAAACCATAAAGTAGGTCTTTGTCATCAGGATCGGCTTCTAGATCTGATGCATCTGGACTGTGCGTATACAACCGGTCTTCCACTACCATCCTTTTGCTATCTACTTCGCGCGAACCGACGCTGAGTGCTTATTTAGCTTAGGTGTGTATAAGACTCCTACTTGGTTTAGTTCGTGCGGTATGTGCGCGCTAAACTCGTAGTAATTGCACAATACATGTGCGTATATATGTGTATATACTTGTTTATACTTTATTTATTTGTGTGAGACTTGTAAACATAGTACCAGTATACTATCGCGGGTATTAATAAAATTACCATTGCTCCACCAATAGTTAGTAGAATAACTTCTACGAAATGGCTCTATACAGCCAATGGGTAATGAGATTACTAAGCACACTTACTATACAACACTTACTTTATAGCAATCCAAGAAAATGACGAGGTACATGAATCCCTAATGTCGAGTGTCATGTACAAAACCACAAAAAGAAAGTTGCAAGAAATGGACTACCAGGGGCAGCGCAGCAAAAATTCCTAGTAGGACACTGCGCCGTATAAATAAAGAAAAAAGTTCTACATACGAAGAGATCTTTCATTCAGATGCAACCGATGAGACAATCAAACCTTGAAGTACGACCAACTCACCCTACAAACTATTAGACAATTTCTAGACTAGAATATCACAAGGATCTAATAAATAAAAACAATATCCCCCTCACACTAAAGACACTTGCCCATAGTATGGATTCAGGTGTTCACGTGGGATCTGTCCGAGTTTTTGTGGGCACACATAGCAGGACAGCGCGTCGCTCTATTGTGTGTACGCGAAAAAAAAAATCTTCAAAATCTGGTAGCGATTTTAAACGCCGCAACAATAATACAGATAGCCACGGATATTCAACGTTTTATTAGAGAATGCTAACATTCACCTCCACTTCGGAACGAAAGCGGTCAGAAACATTACTGTACCGTGTCTTAGTCCAAATCCACACAGGAAGAGGCGCTTATGATTGGTATCGTTCCGGGAGGGGGCATGGCCTTCATCGCCGAGTGATGAAGTGCTGGCATAGGCGTGCGCACGGGGGTGTGGGTCGCTCCCACTCCTTTGCGCGCAGGCGTCTTTCGAGGGGTCACGTGTGCAGAGGATATTGCCTCGGCCAAGTCATCGACACTCACTTGATCATCGTCCTTTAACGACAATGAGCGTTCGTAATGCGCAGCAGAAAACTGTCGCAACTGGGGTTGTGTATCGTTTTGCGCGGGTTTGTCGGTACTGGCGCGGGAGTGTGTAAGTGTTTGGCCCGCTATCCTCACATCCTTTGCCAGTGCATCAGCATTAGAGTTAACACACTCCCTCGAGCTTCCACGGATATTCATCTGCTCTGTACTGGTGATTTCACAACTATGTTCGGTGATGCTCTTGTTGGTAGGCACTGGACAGGTGTCACCTTGGAGGTTGTCCGTGTCTTCATTTGCAGCCATGAACCATTGCGCTAGATGGGAGAAACACTGTGCTGTTTTTACCCCGCGCGCAGATGAATGTACAGTGTTTTGTGGATATACAGTGGTACAGGCGTATACTGCTGAGGTATTTGTAAAGATACCGCTTCTATTCAAACTACTGAGTGACTCTCTACTCGATAAGGGACTGCGATTGCCGTCCTCCTCCTCCCCCGCCGTTGCCATGGTTACCAATCTCCATCCCCGCTTTTGATTCGGGATCAGCAGGCGATGCTCGCGTACCGCGCTCCTTCTCCTCAACTGTAGTCGCATCCACACTGTCCCTGCCAGCGCCTGCACCACCTCCCTCACGCGCAAGTACTAGATTCTCCTCACGGACAAGCCCTGTATTCTGGTCACAAGAAAGTGATACGACCTTGCCATGTGTGGGTGTGTACGTCCTTACCGGCGTGGGTGGCTGCGCGGGTTCGTCAAGTTGCTCAGGGGTGAACATGCGTGCCTGCTTCAGCGCCGAGTGCATCTGTGTTGGCGTGGGTCTACGGTGGTGTGAAGGGGTGGCTGTCTGCGTGTGCGGGAGCGCATACAGCTGACTCAGAGACAATGTGCGTGTAGGTAAAGTCGCACTCACCCCCTTGCCTTTGCCTGTGCTGATGGCAGTCTTGGTGCTAGGTGGCTTTGGTGTAGCTGCCGGTGAATTGTTGTACACTGAGGCTGTGGACCGCCATGTGCTCAGGCCTGGTACCGGTTCGGTACTATGTCCCAATTGCACCGCACCTGGAGCCGAAATGCTGGGTGAACTTACACTTGAATTTGACTCAAACCCATTGTTGTCTTTTGGTTCTGATTGCACCTGTTCACAAGACTTGGTGGAAACCTCATCCTCCAATAGACCATCGAGTCGACGTGGACTCAAGCTTAAGTTTAGTCTGAGACTCTGTCCTGTCGCTGTCGACGGTGTATGTTGTGTGGTGACAGTTGCGGCCTGCGTGTGCGTATCCGTCTCCATGACAACATCACCTCCGGCACCGTTGCCATGGTTACGGTTGCCACCCCCACGTCCCCACCCTTTTTTTTTAGCACTGGAAGTGTCTCTCCAACTAAAACTCTCCGCTCTGCGAATGCTCACACTCACGTGTGTGCCTGCCTGTTCGACACTACGGACGGTACCCGTCCGCATGCCCTTCTCAGGTGTCATGCTCATAGCTACATCGTCGCTCTGTAATCTAGTCGTGCATACGTTGGTACCTGTATCGGCATTGGCATTCACGTGCGTGTTTATGTTGGAACGTGGGCTAGTGTCCGTGTCCGTGTCTGTGTACTTATCTGCGCTCGTGCTTATCAGGGCCTCTCCCGAAGTATGCGTGTGCGTTCCAGCATCACACCTTATCTGTCCCTCCTCACGCGCTGGTATATGCGGCACGGTACTGGTGCGCGCGTGTGCGTGTGCATGCGTGGGGGTGTGTGGGTGTGGGTGTGTGGGTGTGTGTGTGTCTCGTTGCGGGTATTCCTGTGCGTGGCTCTGCACACGTGTGCCTGTGTACGGCGGTGCAGGGGTGTAGGTACGTTCCCCTTTGCGCTCCTTCTGCGGTGTCCTCCACTCATTTACCGTATATTCTAGCCGTCGCGCATGTTCGGTACTCTCTAGTAATGCTTCGGCACTCTGTGCCCGGGTCTGTAGCGTCTCTCTAATGGGTGTATTAAGCTGCGTGGGTGCATGCTGGTGTGTGTGTATGTGGGGCTGTGTGCGTGGGTGTGTATGCGTATTGTCATCGGACGCATACGGTCTTGCATCTGACTTCGGGTGTGCGCACACATCCGCCTCTGTATCTGCATCACTGTGTGTGTCACCCTGTGCGAGTGTGGTAGTGTGTAGATCAGTGTGTGTGGCAGCTGTCGTGGCTACTTCCTCGTACGGACCGTTATTTCCCCCACCACTACCGGTATCCAAGGCAACGGGACGGGTACTGTCTGCACGCTCACTATCAATCTCAATATCCACGTCCATGTGCGAAGTGACACTCGTATCCATGGCAACCAAACCATCGCCGGAGCCTTGCAGATGAGCATGACTCATCGCCGGTATGCACCATGCGTCAGCCTCCCCGTGATAGCCTAGACCCTCACGCGAGCCATCGTCTACTTGTCCTGCAGCGCCCACGTGCACACTATCCAACTCACTCCCTTTTACGTCCAAACGTGCGTGTTCATACTGCTGGTTGTTGTATGCGTGTGCATGGTCCATGGTGTCCTCTGAGTCCATACCTCCCATGGGCGCACCACTCTCTGGGGATCCAACACCCAAGGTCTGCACAGGCTCGTACGCTTGTGCTAGTGCTTGTGCGTGTACTTGTGCGTCTCTATGTTCATGTACCTGCCCAGCCAGCTCGCTGTGTGTACCTGTAGCCACGGCCGATGATGTCGGTGATGAAGAGTGAGATCGTACAAACCTCACAGGGCCACCCGGAGTGTCACGCGTAAGTGTCCTATTTTCACCCGTAAGCGTGATTTTGGGCTCATTTGCACCTATATCCATCAGGTCCGCACCCTGAGTCGCTTGCTGAATCGTATTGGCGTTGTCTTGCGAATTTGCTGTAGCCGCGGGTGAGCTAGCCGAACTGAGGATGTGATCGGGTTGAAAGTGATTAAAATAGTGAATAGGAAATACCTA
>LUCW03001636.1:92500-105000 GCA_001586965.3 Sphaeroforma sirkka
TAAACATGAATATGAATATATAAACATATATATATATAGCATACCCCTGCATAATATGTTCACGATTGCCGCGAGCCTTGTCTACATTGCCAGTACTAATCCAATGTTCTTGGATACGTGGTGGTACGTTTGTTTGCCGTCCACGCACCGGGAGTGACAACTGGTGACTCAGTTGCTTCGCAACTGTCCGCCCTAAGGCAGATACGATAAAGGAAGGTAAGACCAAGGACAAAGTATCCCATACTATACAGCAAGTGATAGCTACGCACATGTACAATAGGAAACAATTGGCACCTATACATACGCCTGGTGAAAATTAAGCTATGTATGTAATATAAAACAAACACTATGTACACATATATGTAATATAAAGCAAGTAGGGTGTACACGTATGTATAATATAAAACAAGCAATCTGTTCACATGCATAATATAAAACAAGCAATATGCACACATATGATAATATGAAACACGAAATATGTACATATATATGATATGAAACAAGCAATATGCACACATATGATAATATAAAACAAGAAATATGTACATATGTATGATATAAAACAAGCATTGTGTACACATATGTAGAATATGAAACAAGAATAGGTATATATACATATAATATATAATAAGCAATATGTACACATACATGTAAAACAAAACAGGCAATAGCTACACACATATATAAAGCACGTCAAGTAATATGTATACAAACGTATACCATGATGGAGACACTGAATGCACCATCCGACCTATATATCCAGAGTGTGTGATGCCCGTACGACCAGACCTTCAATACACACAGGTGAGTTCTAATACACACAGATGTGCATTTAATACACACAGATTTACATTGAATACACACAAATGTACATTTAATACACACAGATGTACATTTAACACATACACATGTACATTGAATACACACACATGCACATTTAATACACAGATGTACATTGAATACATACACAGATGTACATTTGATAAACGCAGATATACATTTAATACACACAGATGTACATTTAATACACACAGATGTTTATTGAATACACACAGATGTACATTTAATACACACAGATGTACATTCAATACACACAGATGTACATTTAATACACACAGATGTACATTCAATACACACAGATGTACATTAAATACAGATAGATATTTTTTTATACACACAGGTGTACCTTTAATACACACAGAAGTGTTGTGCGCTTACCTTTGGTTTTGAGTGACGTAGTCCTGCCCAGATGCTCGCTCGTAGTCGCCTGCGGCTTGTCACTGTAAACCTCGCCTGCCGGTTCATTCGCCCTACTGCACCCGTTGCCATGGTTACCAGGCCTGACTTTGGACGTGGCCGAGTGAGAATATGCGCTGCGTGCGCGTGCCATGCTGCCAGCGGTGTGCAACTGTGCCGTATTCTGTTACGTTCGATAGAGATAAGTGCATGTGGGATGGATATTCAGTATATCATACATGGACGCCCTGAGAACAAGAAAAGTGCATATGGGATGCATATGTAGCATATATTATGTATACGTTCTGTGTATTGGGATGTTACTCGTGTTCGAAGTACGAAGAGTTGGGTATGGATGTCTATACAAAGTCTAACGTGTGTAGAAGTCTCAATCTCTATGTCTCTCACGCATAAACACAAATAAAGTAACAAAGAAACAGAGAAACACACACACACTGCTACACGTTCGGGCAATAAAACCACAACCGATAAAAACACAAATGGAACGAATGAAACACCACATCTTACTTCAACGAAGCCACTTCACAATGACCTAGAATACCCTATTCTGAACCATAAAGACACCAACTCCTGCACGGCAGATGTCGTTTACCAGGTCGTCTATGTCGTTTACTACCAAGTCTCAGGCTCACCTTTAGCTGAGCTACCGTCATGGATCTCATTGGATGTGAGGCTTTATTCGTAAACGCGCTGTGTCCATTACCTCGCGCGCCAAAAAGGGCGGCCGAACTTCGGGATCCTCTACCAGCCATACCAGCTACAGCGCCAGTGCTGCAACATGGACATGCAAAATAAATAAATATAAAATAAATAAAAAGGTTTTCTGGAAATTGGGATTCGAAGACTCCGATGACGACTGCATCTTGCAGAGATAGGAATACGCACACGCCATTGTAACACACACTCACACTACACACACACCCTAACGCATCCATCAAAGACTATACATAAACACTTCATCTTACACAGATATGAATACACACACACCATTGTAACACACACTCACACTACATACACCTACCAAAGAGTATATATAAACTCTATCTTAACTACACACACACTCTAACGCATCCACCAAAGACTATTTATAAACACTCCATCGTACACAGATATGAATACACACACGCCATAGCAAAAACCGCTGCAACTTCCACTTGGTACTTGTTATAGGGGTGAAACTCTAAGCCCTAGTACGCTTGTGGGTATATCCCGCATACCAACACCCACTCCAACACCCACAACACCCACACTCCTATGTTACCGACTCATAGGCTCATCGGCCAGTCTATACATCACGTCAGTCCGTGCACCTCGTCCCGGTATTGCGCAATACATCCCGGTTTCCCGTACATGTACATGACACACACAACAACTGCGTATACGTATACACTCACCTCCTGTTAGTGGGGGCTTGACCCGGTCGACCGCTTCGCATAGCACTGGCAGGGCGTGTGGACACGGAGGACTGTGCACAGACATTGGGCGAAGGTGTAGGTAAGCATTTGTGCGAGTTGAAGGTTGGGTGTACGTTTGCGAGATTTTAGAGTTTAGGGTTTAAGATTGATGGGTAAGCTCATGCGGGTGTTGAATGTCGGATGTAGATAGCGAAAGGAATGTACCTGTAATAGCGATACGTGTATGTACGTGCATGTATGTATATGTGTAGTATGTACGTGCATGTATATATGTATGTAGCATAGACGTGCATGTAGGTATGTATAGTGTGTAGCATCGACGTACATGTAGGTATGTATATTTGTAGCAAAGACGTGCATGTAGGTATGTATGTGTGTAGCATGTACGTGCATGTAGGTATGAGTGTAATATGTACGTGCATGTATGTATGCATACAGTACACACGCGCGCATGTATGTATGTGTGTGTAGTATGTACATTTATGTATGCATATGTAGTAGTATGTACATTTATATCAATCCACGTGTATTATGCACGCATTACATGCATGTATGCATATAGCACACATACGCGCGTGTAATGTGCGTGTATGTGTAATATGTACATTTATGTATGTATGTGTAGTAGCATGTATGTGCGTGTATGTATGTGGTACACAATGCATGCATGCATGCATGTGTAGAATGCACGTGCATGTATGCATATACTTCATACATGCATATAGTCCTACCTTCATACGCACCGGGGTTGCTTCATTCGCAGCCATCATAGCTGGCTGTGCGTGTGTGTGCGTGTGTGCTTGTGCCTGTGCCTGCACACCTCTGGCAGCGTAAGGGCTGTAGACAGATGTTTGTGTGCGTGTTGTCATGTCTGTGCGACTGATATCCTTGCGGCTGATGCAGGTGTTGGCGTCTTCTAACCCCAACCCGTGCTTGATCCGTTCACGCTGTAACATTTCTTTGAACTTGGACGGCTTGAGACCGGCAAACAAGCTGTTTGGGGCGATCGAATGGAGGGGTTAGGAGGCATTGCTATGCTACTAAGTGGAATTCACACGAACGCACAGGCATGACACACTGATGTGTGTATGCTACAATGCATGTTTTAGGGGTTTAAGGGTTTATAGTTATTGATATGTGTATGCTACAATGCATGCTATAGGGTTTAAGGTTTTAGGGTTACTGAGATGTGTATTTATGCTACAATGCACGGCTACTAGTATATCACAGTATAAGCCATCGCCTTGCTGAGCTCATATTACGCACAATGGCGCACATTCCACCACATCTCTTCGTCTGGATGGGTGCTGTATAAGGCGTTAAGTACTACTCGAACGCTTTCCGAAGTGCCACATCTCAAGATCACTTTGTCTGGATGGGTTCTGTATAAGGCGTTATGTACTACTTGAACGCTTTCCGAAATACTACATACTACGTCTTCTGTGTACCACAGACTCGCCCCCTACCCTCGTATGCATGTCGCCCCTATGCGCCATATATACACCCCAATATGATCACGTGCTGTTCTATAAATAGATCAATGGTTCGCCTGTACGTCTGAGTGTGTGCGTGTGTGTGCATACCTCTGTGCCTGAGTTGGAAAGACCTTTTCATAGGCAACAAAGGCCGATCGACCAAACAAGCGACACTCTCCACTCGCATCGGTCAGGCAAGTCTGAGCGAAAGCAGGATATAAAAGCGGGACATAAAAACGGGATGTAAAAGCTGGATATAAAAACGGGATGTAAAAACGGGATGTAAAAACGGGATGAGGACAAGGAGCTGAGTCCGTTTCGGCCCCAAACGTGCTGCTGGATGGCAGAACCACGCAGTGTGCCAGTGATGTACAGTAACCAACAATGAATGCGACACGCTCTGAGCCACTACATACCCACACAGACTGACACATACGCTACACACGTGTATGGCACTATGATACCAGTTGGTCTACTGAACGCGTGTGACAGCTTATTATTGTACGCAAGGTATGTTGGAAGGTATATGCGCACGGGATGGTGTGCGCAGCACACACAACACCGGCCCGGGTGTATAAGCACAACAGGTTAGTAGTAGAGTAGCAAGCGACAAACCCTAATCTATCGCACCATCATAACACACATAGAGATCACACAAAATGATGCAGAGGTACGTATCCAGAACTTAACTACACAACATAATATCAAACAGATGAATATTACCAAGGCAATTGTACTAAACACACACACCCGTGCAGCAATTAACACACCTTGATGATATGATCTCCAGTAGACTACAACACAGGCAATTGAACCAACCACAAACACCATGCAACAATCAACACACCTTGATGATATGGCACACAGAAGACTACAACAATTAACACACTTTGATTATATGATCCACGTGGTTAGTCTGGTTTAAGTCGGCCGTCTCCCAGGTGCTCAGGATCAGCTCCTACAGCCACAGACAGTCACATTGTGTGAGGACAGGTATGAGGTTTGTTTAGTATGTGTATATGTAGTGAGGTCTGTTTAGTATGTGTATATATAGTGAGTTTTGTTTAGTATGTGTATATGTAGTGAGGTCTGTTTAGTATGTGTATATATAGTGAGTTTTGTTTAGTATGTGTATATGTAGTGAGTTTTGTTTAGTATGTGTATAAGAAGTGAGTTTTGTTTAGTTTGTGTATATGTAGTGTGAGTTTTGTTTGTATTTGTACATTTAGTGAGTTTTGTTTATGTGTATATGTAGTGAGTTTTGTTTAGTATGTGTACATGTACTACGTGGTGAGACACATAAGTCCTGTATAGTGTGTGTGCGTGTCACACATAAGTTTTCTGTTGCCTAATATACACCTTATGTGTGCACATGTGCAGTATAGTAGAAGTGCGTGTCATACATAAGTTAACTGCTGCTTAATATACATCCTATGTATACACATGTGCAGTATAGTATAAGTGTGTCCCACAGAAGTAATCTGTTGCTTAATATACATCCTATGTGTGCACGTATGCCAGTATAGTATTAGTGTGTCATACATAAGTTATCTGTTGCTTAATATACATCATATGTGTGCACATGTGCAGTATAGTATAAGTGTGTGTCATACACAAGTAATCTGTTGCTTGATATACATGCTATGTGTGCACATGCTCAGTGTAGTATTATTCATCCTTCTTCTGTGTGTTTGAGCCTGTGACTGCTGTGTAGAGGTTGGCATGCACATGTGCCGTGTCATTCAGTTGCGCGAGTCCGAGTTTTGTGTTTAAACATACAGCAGATGATGAGGTAAGGAAACAGTTTACTACGCCATGGCACCAGCGGAGTCACATCAGCGTAACCTTAAGCACTGAGCGGCATATCGGCTGGCTGTAGTGGAGCAAGACACAACACTCCACTCGTATACGTTTACGTCCACATACATATCCGCACTACCGTGTATTTACATCGTACACGTGACAATAGTATATACGTATACGATCATTGCGACTACATAAAGTCTGACCAAGCAGTGCGAAGAGTGCGCAATGAATTGTAATGCGTACAATACTCATTGTCAGTCCATCTGGCTTGCAGTTGCTACACACAGAAACACACACACACACACTATATATATATATATGCGTGTGTAAGACTTACCATCAACTATCAACTATATATATATATATATATATATACATATGCATACATATACATATATATGCATATGCATAATATATGCATATACATATACATATACACGTATATTACATATACATATACATATACATATGCATATACATATACATATAGCATATATACATATATATACATATACATATATATATATATATATATATATATATATATATATATATACATATGCATATACACACACACACACACACACACACACACACACACATATATATATATATATATATGTATAAGACTTACCATCAACTCGGCCGTTTTCGAACGGATCAGATCGAACTTGTCGCGTATGTTTGGCACAAACACCTTGGAGATCAGCGCGGGATTGGCGCATGCGGTGAGAATCCGTTTCATTGTACAATTCGAGCACTGTATAAAAAACTGCAGATAATTTTTTTGCGTTACTCGACTATATCTTAGAGTTTGTACATACCCGACAGAACATTGTAAAACGTAGTTGCGGAGGTGTGTTCGTAATTTTGCCATCTGTTAACTGAGTATGATCTCAGTATTAGTCCACACAAAACACACACACACACACACACACACATATATATATATATATATATACAGACACATACACATACACATACACATACACATACACATACACATATCCATACATATATATATATATATATATATATACATATATATACGCATATACACACAAAAAAAAGTCTCAAAAACCACGTGTAGACAATACAATACCCACAGCACCCACCTGGTTGCGATGCAGGAGCCGCATGAGCACGCTGATGACTTCCGGGACAAATATCTTGAAGTGCGGTCCCATAGTTTGGGCCAAGTGACACAGAGTCACACACGCTTCCTTGGACACCTGAGACCTCAAGTCCAGGGCCTGGGCCATGGGAGTGGTTAATAGGGTATGTCAGTGAGTACTGTGGGTGGTGGGCGTTGGTAGCAATAGGTCTGTCTATCGACATTTGTGAGCCCGATTTAAATGGGTATGGTGGTTAAGTTTTTAACATATTGTTGTCTGGCATCAACACATGATTCTACCGTTGTTAAATACAACATACCACGTGGTCACCCATCAACACATTCTAATCCTATTGTCAAACATAACATACCATGTGGTCACCCATCAACACATTCTAATCCTATTGTCAAATATAACATACCATGTGGTCACCCATTAACATATTTTAATCCTATTGTTAAATATAACACACCATGTGGTCTCCCATTAGCATATTTTAATCCTTTTGTTAAATACAAGATACCATGTGGTCACCCATTAACACATTCTAATCCTATTGTTAAATATATCATACCATGTGGTCTCCCATTAACACATTATAATACTATTATTAGTATAACATACCATGTTGTCCCTGATGAACGGGATGATGCGCTTGGCCTGTGACATGTAGTCTGGCAGGGCTGTGACGCCACTGTTGAGGTACGTTCTCATCGTCCGCAACTCTGCCGTGTAAACACAACACACAGTTAAAAACACACATTCAACAACACACAATTAATAACACACATTTAATATGCGTTCATAACTTTATTACGATAAACACGTGTTCATAACGTTTATTACGACAAACATGTGTTCATGGGGTTATTGCTCGCTGAACCTTTCACGAACATTCAGGTCCAGTGAGAGATTCAGCGGATACTCCAGGTTTAGTATGTACTATGTTCTGATGCCTAAGCGTGTCTTGGCCTATGAATATATCGTCCCATTATTCGGGTATACTCGCAAAATTGAAATTTGTCTTATCTGGCCGTCATAGTAGTGAGGCCTCACAGGCGGAGAAATAGTGGGTGTACAAACATGATACATATAAACGCACAATCACCGATATATGTATATATATATATACATACATAGCAAACAGACAATCGCTTATGCAAACATACAAGTACATCATATACACTGACACCAACCAGTAACATGGCAAACATACAAGTACATCATATATACTTACACCAACCAGTGACATAGCAAACAGACAATCGCATATGCAAACATACAAGTACATCATATATACTTACACCAACCAGTGACATAGCAAACATACAACCGCTGATGCAAACATACAAGTACATCATATATACTGACACCAACCAGCAACATAGCAAACATACAAGTACATCATATATATTTACACCAACCAGTGACATAGCAAACATACAAGTACATCATATATACTGACACCAACCAGCAACATAGCAAACATACAAGTACATCATATATATTTACACCAACCAGTGACATAGCAAACATACAACCGCTGATGCAAATACTGAAACACTGTTGAATTACCATCTCGCCTTTTGTCCCAGTCTTCAACCGAGAACTTCTCCAACCGTGTAATAGTGCCTTCCAGCATGTCTGAAGTCACAGCCTATGTAAAATGGCATAGGAATGGATTATAAACGAGTAGCCCTGTTTGTCTGTGGGTGTGTGCGAGTATGTGAAATCATATATGGATGGACTATTAATGAGTGGCCCTGTATGTCTGTAACTGTGTGTGAGTATGTGAAATAGTATATGATGGACTTCTAATGGGCAGCCTTGTTTGTCTGGACAAGTATGTAAGTAAGTGGATGGTATTGAAATGGACTATAAACGAGTGCTCTATACCTCCGCAGGTGTGTGCAAGTTGCAGAAACAAAAGAACGGACTATAGGCCAGTAGGCCCGTTTCTTGGTGTGCGTTTATATCCGTACTATTATTCTTTCACACCACTCTGTGGTCTGTGGATGTGTTTAAAGCCATTTCAGTCCCTCACATTGGCATAAGAACACACCTGTCGACAAGTGTGTCTACACACAGTAAGGCCTCAATGTCAAATGGCGATTCACAGATACACTTGTACACTCGCATACACACCTCTACACTGAGCCGCACAGATACTCTTGTACACTCACATACACACCTCTGTACTAAGCCACACAGATACACTTGTACACTCACATACACACCTCTGTACTGAGCCAGCGCACAACGCCATCACGGATATGGCGAACCCAAAATCAACGATAGACATATATCTGCCGATTAGGGGTACTACATAAACAAGTGCTGGAATATAACCAAACACTCAAACCCTGTACATACATCCACAGGCATGGCATCCCAGGCTCGCCCACAGGCGGTGTGGCTGGTCCTAGGGCTACGGCCAGCCGAGTCTCGGGTAGTGAAGGAAGTACCACCGCCACTACGCGAGCGCATACGTTCGCGACTAGAGATACCTACAACGTCGTGCGTATTACTAAGTGTGTATCACAATATCTTCGAAGCACCTACACACACCCAGGAAACAGACACCTCTCTCTCTCTCTCTCTCTCACTCTGTCTCTCTCACACACACACATCATCATCACCATCCCAGGGGATGCACGCCACAGAGTACACCCCCATACCCAACGCGCACACACAAACACACACACACACACACACACACACACATATATATATATATATATATATATATCATCACCATCCCAGGGAATACACACCACAGAGTACACCACCCATACCCAACGCAAGGGCTCGCAGCTGGAGAAGTCCGAGAACTCGTGCTCGTCGATGAGGGTGTATTTGGACTTGGTGGTCTTGTTTTGCGTCGGTTCCTTTTTGGGTGTGGCTACGGCCGCCATTGGCCTGGTGGCGACTGTAATGAGCGTTATTTCGTCACGTTAGAAAATAGTGAAGACATTGGTTTAACGCGTGATTTTTTCTTGTTGCAAACGACTGTGTTTTCTACGATGCTCACATGTTGTGGATGAAAATGCAGTGTGTAGATAGATGGTCTCCACAGTCCCGCAACCCATTGCCAAGAGACTATTGTCAAGAGACTATTGTCCAACGAATATCTTCACGAGACTTTTATCGAGAAACAATTGCAAAGAGACTATTGTCAAGAGACTTGTATAGAAGCACTACGAGTTCAATCTTCAGAGGGCTGTATGATAGAACAACTTTTGAGGCTAATACGAGCCTGAATTGGCTATTCCATATACATACATATGCACCTACCATGCCATATGCACTTCAGCAATAGCAGGGTAGTAGATAAAGCTGCTAGCAATTAAAAACAGACGCCACACGTTGTGTCGTTTATGTTGGTACCTACCTGGCTGGGGATTGCTCTGAGGTGTCGGGAACGTCTCGGGCGGCGGAGCTCTGTACAAAGACAGGGCACAGATTAACTACATTGAGTATTGGCCTGAGACCAAAAACATGTACAAGGTGCATGTATGTGAACGGAGAGTTGCTTGGGTGAAGACAAGTACAGATGCCCTGGATACAGGACTTGTAGCAAACCATGGCTTACAGCCTGAATTAGAGTCGATGCGCCGTACTCGACTGGCACATCTGTATGTAGGTGGTCTCTATCTAAGGTACACACTTGGTGTGTGTAGCCTGTTCGGTCACCAAGACTATTGGGAGACACTAGCAGGGGAGTGAGCCGATCGGCCCAGAATGTTAAGCGCAGCGTAGAGTGCAAGTACTCGACCTAGCTCACATACTGAGCATAACATTATCCATCCAGCTTCGTCAGATAGAACATAAACTTAGTTTTTCCCGCGTGCAAATAAAACCGCACGCAAAAAAAAATTACATACGAACACTTGTCGACGTTGTTAAGCGCAGCCCAGACGGTATCTAAGGAGTGGCCGGGTTGTCTGCGGCGCTCAATACCACTTCGGAACTTCGGTCGGTTGTTGTGATCCAATAGCTCGTACATACACGCTGTGTACATTTAGTCAAAGTTAAGATGGTAGGTGTGTAGTGTCATTAGTGGATGTTCGATTGTATGTTGTATATGTGCTGTGTGGATTGAGTGTATATATACATATATATCATATATATATACATATATATCATATATATATATATATATATATATGCAAGAATATACACCTAGTACATTCACATACATATGTATGTATGCAAGACTGTTTGCGTGCGTACCTAGTGTGCTGGTAGCTTCCTCGCGCACATCTGGTTTGGCGGCGCTTAACAGCTTGAACACGTGGTTGATTAATTCACTATCGATGAGCTGCGATGAGAAACATAGCAATAAACGTTATTATAAAGGCGAGTCTCTCAATGTTTCGGTTGTATTGGATATGAACGCGACAAAAAGTACTGGACAAATTAAACAGATAAGAAAAAAATGCTACAAACCAGAAGACCCTTCTTTTACAACGCCAATCTGTCTGAACAGAAGACGTACACGATCTGTACTGAGCACAACAGCAAGGCCACGGACAGCAAACCTGACGAGACACAGGTCCTACCGAGGAACGTACAGAACCGTATATAGAAAAAAACACATCAACATACGTCCCTTGCACAAGTCATGTGCCGCCATACCTGAGCTTTGTATACTTTCAGCAGCTCTTGTGCGATGACCAGCGCTTGCTGATTAATCGTCCACGCCTGGAAGTGCATATAATAATCAATACGTAGAATTATATATATATATACATACATTGTACATATACATATACATACATATACATATACATATACATATACATATACATATACATACACATGTAAATATATCTATACATATATATATATATATATATAAATAAATCTGGTATATATACCCAGAACCTGCTTTGCAGAGTAACTGAGAGCAGACTTGGGTGTGTTTGGCGGGATTGATAGTTGTCACGGCCCTATCCAAGTGAAACGGGTCGCAGGTCAACAGGTCAAAGGCAGGTAGCAGGTGCGGGGCTCAAGGAAAAGAAGCAGATTGGCGCAATGTTTTTGTCACGTACACGCGTCCTTCTTGAGCATGAGACATCGTGAACACCCGAGACCCAGAATCATACACAATGAAGATAAATCTCAAGAACCATCCACAGTGAAGATAAACCTCAAGAGCCACGCGTCCATGTAATGACCTAGAAAACTATTAAGGCGCATGATGTACTGGTTGGTGGTTTGGCTCACGCCGATGGCGAGGCCTGAGCGAAAGCGTACGTATTGGCGGCGATCTCAAGTTATATATATATATATATATATAACAGTTGTCAAAAACACTTCCTTTACAACAGCTGTCAAAAACACCTGCTATATAACAGCTGTTAAAAACACCTATATAACAGCTGTTTAAAACGCTTCCTATATAACAGCTGTTTAAAACGCTTCCTATA
>LUCW03001636.1:112500-130000 GCA_001586965.3 Sphaeroforma sirkka
ATCACCAGTACACCACATCTGTCTCAGGCTCTCGGCACAAGAAATAGATTAGACTGATCTCGGCTTTGATTTGAATTTCACTGATTTGACCGATTCACTGATGTTGCCTAAATTTACTATGTACATTCCTGGGGGGAGGGGATGACCAATCGATGACGTTCTCAAATTGCTTTACAACTTTTACAGCTTTACATTTCTTTTTAAAAAACAAATAACCGATGCCATAGTCCATAGTCCATACTATACGATGACTCCCTTACTAAATAAATATATACATAGTAAATAATACCATATGTAGTCCAGTCACTCCACACTTCAAAGTCCGAAGTTCCTCAGTCAGTCAGTCAGACAGTCAGTCCTGCCTCAGACTTCAGCGGCAAGCCGGCAACCCCCGCCCCGGCCAGATTCTATTTTTTTTATGATATATTTTTACAGAGATAATATATTCCAAGAAAAATTGCAATGCACCGATACTTTCTGCACAAAATCAAATATGGCAGGTAAATATAAATAGGAAAATAAATATTTACAAACGGATGACTTGTTCGGCTAAATAAAGAAACGTGTGATGGTTCATATTCTTCCCATAACAACTTCTTCCTATTTACACAGTACACACTACATACATGTCAAAGCTATTTATACTCGACACAGCGCATCATATCCACATTTAAACACGCAAGAAAACACATACACACGTACACACGTACACACAGCACATACACACAACACATACACACTTAAGCATCTGACCGGTTGGAAATATAAGCGCCATGGAAGTCGTAGGTAAACAACACTCTAGCTCACGGAAGGCTGCATCGCATAATCACTCACATGAAAATATACGTGCCGCTCCACCGCTGATGAAATGGGTCACATTTATAGTCAAAGCAGGTGAAAGTCTACCCATAGGCGACGCAAATGGTCTGTCAGACCCGTACGTTACTATTGATTTGGGCAAGAAGCGCATAGTGAAGACCTCTGTGAAGTTTAAAACACTCGATCCGGAATGGGTATGTAGTATTTGGACTATAGTATGTTTTGCGATAGTGTGATTGTCTACAGACATATCTGGTTTGTGGATCACAATCAGAACTTGCATGGGTATATACTACTTGGGATCAACGTTTTCTATTTTTATTGTGTATTACAAGCAAATATCGCGGGCAGATGCTCAATTGCGTATGGCGTATTTATCTTAAAGCGCGTGCTCATCATATCGTCCATATTTCGTCCTGCACATATTGACATAACAGTTATATGCATTGCTGGCTTCGTTTCAAATATGTGTTGGTATTACTGCTTTAGGTTAACGTAGTAGTAATCAAATATCAACAATTTCTCTTGGCACGTAGAATTATGTATATGACGCGCGCTTCATATTTTAAAGTACTCCTTACTAGCCAATAATAACAAGACTGTATATGTATTCCCTCTGTTATTCTACAAAGCACCCACCACTCTATAACACTATTACCCTCGAGTATATTCTGGTATTCACTTATAGCAGGGTCGAAGAATGACTAATAAGGGAAATAGTGCATCGAGGAATATCTCACAATGAAAATATCTTATATGTGAATTCTGTTATTTATAGGATACAAACCAAAGTTTGAAATGCCTTCCACTAAAGGCCACCTCGAGCCATACCAACAACATACTCTTCGTATACTACCAATCAGAATGAAGAGTACCACGTACAAGTAGACCTCAATGACCCAGCCCAGGAGTTTGTGGTGTGTGTGAAAGATAAAGACTTTATCGGCATAGATAAACTGTGCTACATGACTTTGCCATTGAAGAAGCTCAGACAAGAAGGATCAGTTGAGGGCTGGCATTACCTCACGAAAAAGGCCCATTTAATAGCAGAAATAGGTATGGATTTTGAACATGAGATACCGCACAAGGAGAATTGCTTCACCAGTAGATATATATATGGCTGCATAATAAGCCAGCGTCGTATGTGTGCTACTGTTCGTTATGTTTCTGTAATTCATAAAGGGAAGTGAACACCCGAAGGCAAAAAAAAATTGTTGTCTGTCGAGTACCATAATGATGTCCAGGATATAAATAAAAGAATCCATGTAAAGATTCTCAATATCGATAAAATACATCCAATATTTATATTTATATACATATATATATATATATATATATATATATATATATATAAATGTATATTCATCAATTTTTTGTTTTTAAATTATATATTTATATACGTGTGTTTATTTATATATATATGGGTGTATGTTTGTGTACAAGTATATATATATATATATATATATATATATATAATATATACATACTATTAATGCATACACACATATATATTTATTATATACATGTATATATATATATGTGTGTGTATATACATGTACATATATTTCTATATTTAATTATATTTGTACATATATAATATATATATAAATGTAATGAATTTGTATATCTAACTGTATTTGTATAGATTTATACACATTCACGTTAATATAAATGTTTTTGTATCTAATTTTATTTGAATGAATATATACAAATATGAGCATATAATATGTAGGTATATATATATTTATGTGTGTGTGTGCGTGTGTGTGTCTGTGTCTGTGCGTATATGTCGGTGTCTTGTCTGCGTGCGTCTATGTTATGTGTGCATATATATATATATGTGTGTGTATGTATGTAATATATGTATATATTTACATATACATATATATATACGTTTATATTTATATGTATCTCGCTCTGTGTGTATATATGTATATATCCATATATATATTTATATATGAATATATATATTCAAGTGCACACGTATCTACATTTATAAGGTCGTTGAGCACGTTTTCTGTTAATAGTTGTGTTACTTCTGCACTCGGCCATAATATCTTTATCGGCGAATTTTGCACGCTAGTCTTCGAATCCTCCAGCGCAATTTATATTCATGTAAACTACTTTCATTCTTGTCGTGCAGGATACGGTAAACTTCACATGGATGTTCTGGTAGAGGGCTTCGAGGTACCCACAGAAGCTGAACCAGCTGACACAGTCGAAGCACATGCCGCTCGCGACCGAATCTCTGTTGGTAGTGGCAATGCGGGTGCGGGGGGCAATTCTACCCGTAGTGGATCATCGTTAACTACATCCTCATCTAATCAAGAAAAACATTTTCTGTATCACAGCGAAAACAGGCTGCCCGATCACGACGAAGAGAACGTGACCAGGTATTAAAGTCAGTTATGAGCAATGAGACGAATGTTTCAGATGTGTGTACACGGCAAAATTGTTGGTCGATATGTGGATAGTACCTACTTATGATCAACCATTCACGCCTGCCAAGTTTATGCGTACGCGCATGCTCCGGATATGCTATTGTATATGACATAAATAGAGGCGGAAAGGCTTTTATCACGAATCGTTGGTATATGTAGGAATTTGAAATATGTATATCAAGTATTGTATAATATATATATATATATTATATTTATATATGTATGTATGTGTATATATGTATATATAAGATATATACATATATATATATGCACATTTATATATACATGTATGTCCGTATATGTATATATATACATATATATATATATATATATGCATGCATGTACGTATATGTATATATAAGATCTATATATATATATGTATATGTATATATACATATGTAAATCGTATGTATGTATGTATTTGAACATATATACATTAACATGTGTATGTAAATACATTGTATATATATACACATGTGCTTATACTAATATATATATATATATATATATATATATATATATATATATATATATATATATATATATATATATACAGTATGCGTATAAATACCCATATCCAAAGCTATCGCCAACGCATCGTGTGCAGTGGTCACACACCGCCAGTGCGGGGTCGCGCATAGTAATCACGAAATAACAAATCTATTGTATGTGCTCACATAGCATTTGTGTATCAGACAGTACCACATGTGATTAGTCACCTATGACAGAGATGTGTGTTCGGTGCACAAACAGACTGTCAACCGCCGATATATCGGTTTTAGAAGTTATAGAAACCTATTAGGTTCAATCGGGAGAAGTTTACGACCGGCGGTGCTTGTTGCCATGGATACCATTTAGATCGAGCCCTTCTACACATACATCTGTGACATTCGGAAAAGCTCAACCGCACTCTCAGCTGCCGTTTGTCGAGAACCAATGGAATGGTTAGATACAATCGAGAACTGGAGAATTGTTTGCAAGAGGGTTTATGGCACCTCTTAGTCCAGTTTAACTATCCAATCTACGATGGTTTGTCGGTGAACTAGCGGTACACTCGGAAAGCCGGCACTGTATAACCATGACACCACATTTACGTTATCGGGTATGGCGATGCAGTGCTGCTAATGGCTGCCATGTGTAGCGGAAATGAACTGTTGTAGTTCGCAGATTGGGTGAAAGACAGACGCGATAGACCGAACTAAGCTAGGACAAATAAATTGGTATCTTTGCACAATGGTTCATCTCCAGGTATTTCTCTGGGATGCTGTTTGAATCTGAACTGTAATGTTATCAACAAGTGTAGATTAGTATAGTTTTCACTTGTCAACACGAGCCAGTAAGTTTTACTAGTATTTGGCACGATGAATGGACGTATAATTTTTCCTATATTGTACATGAAACGTAACGAATAATCAACCGGGCACAAATGATAACAATGAAATGACTACAGACATTAAACTGGTGTATTAATTCAACAACATGATTGACACTTAAATTACACGCTCTCGATAGGCGTAATAAATGAGCCCGTTTGTTTCTGCGATATTTGTGTAGATACATTCTACAGAAAACGATTTCACGAGTTGAACACATGTATTACTTAAGCTCTCGATGGCGTAGTATATAAGCACGTTCGCCCCTGTGGTGCACTATAATCACATATTCTTGATGGTTACATCTGCGGATCCATCCTATGAACGATGGCAGCAGGTGTTGAATAGGTGTGCTACTTCAGCAGCATGATTGACACTTACATTACACGTACTCGAAAGGCGTACAAATTAAGCCCATCGGCCCTGCGATAAACTAAAACCACGTGATTCTTGATAGTCACTTATGTAGTTCCATTCTACGAACAATGACTGCAGGGCAGGCGTTAAACCGGTGTGTTAATTCAGCAAAATGATGGTCACTTACATTGCCCGCTCTCGATAAGCGTGATTGGCCCATTCGCCCCTACGGTACGCAATAGCCGCGTGATTCTTGATGGTTTTTTTCTGGATCGATTCTACGAATATTAAACCACTCACGATCCGAACTGGTCACTATTCCGGAATCGATTGTTTCATAAATTCATAATCAAACGATCGTGATTGTAGGCTGTAGCAGTAATGTTTGTTCAGTGTGCTGTATGCTGCATGCACACTCAGCCTCCTCCACAATGACGTTGTCATTATTGCCCACATCTGTCGTACTAATCATTCTCTTGTGATCCACACTAGTCCTGGTTAGTTGTCGCTACCTCTACCACGAGGCATCGGAAGAGTGCTCAGACAAGTGAGGGACAACAGGGGAGTGAAGTGCCATAGGCTCGACCGGATTGTCCAAAGATAACGAAATAAGATATAGAGGAAATACACAAGGTATTTACGATATTTGAAATAGCGAACGCTAAAACTGTCGATGATGAATAAACATCATGTAACTGGTTTGGAGATGAGCGTGACAGAGCTTTTAGTGTATATGGTGTGTTCATGGTCATGCGATCAAGTCTTCCGTTTCATATTCACAGTGATCATAAACCGCTGGAGAACCTTCTACAGGGTAGACTGTTACTTTCGGACACTTCGAAAGTGAAACAGCGAGATGTGTGGCGTGCGTTGGAGGCGGCTAGTTGCTTTGATGTGGTGGTTGAGTATATTTTGGAGCATTTCAAAGTATTGGGAGACTGTCCGTTACGGCTTGGCCCAGATGTGATGGATACAGCGTTTCATTCCGTTACACGTAGTGTGACGTTTGGATGGCCATTGGAACAGTGCGAGCCGGTTGACGCACTACCCATGCTATCTGTGCCGTATGGGCTGGAGAAGGTTAGACGGGAGCGGCGAAGAGTACGCATCCAAAGTGAGTAGCCAGAGCAAGGTAACGATGGTCGGGTCTGGACTTGTTTGCAAATAAGTACAACAAAAGTTTTCCATACTATTCCTCAGATGAACAATTAGGGAATATGTGGAAGGGCAGCGTGTACACAATTCCGCTAAACAATGAGTTTTGCTGGGTGAGATGAAGCAGGTAGTTTTCTACAGTATCTCGCTTCTTTTGAGAGCGCGAACGTTGTAGTAGCGGTCCCAGTATAACCTGGCGCGACGTAGATTCCCACGGTCTATACCATGCTGGAGGATGCGCCAATGGTAGTTTCTCGTGAGGACGATACGAGGGGGGGGGGTTGATAAACGGACGTCTGTTGGGCTCACCATCGTGGGGGTGTATCTTAATCGAACTTTTGCAGAGCAAATGGACGGAACCGTTGCAATATTCTCCCCGTGTATTTTGGAAGTGCTTGGGCTTCCAATTCTAGCGGTATGGGGACCAACCGTAACCTCATGGATCCTACCGTTTCGTGCATCTGCACGCGAGCGATGGCGCGCGAGTTGAAACGGGTACAGGAAGATATAGCGGACGGCGACAGTCTCAGGAGTGAGTTACGAGAGATGTCAGGGTTTATAGTGGAAGATAAAGATGATAAACAAGTGGAGAGTCAGCTCGGGAGAGTTTTGAACAACGAGGAATGGCCATGCGCAAGCTAGAAGTTGTACAAACAGATCACCGGGGTACTGACGGGTTAGCAATGAAGGAAGAAGACAGCTCGGAGGCTCAGATGAGCTGCTCGGATGTGTTTCGATCTATGGGGCTGGAGGACACGACGCGTACTCATAGTAGTGAAAAGTACACAAATGAGTTATCATAGGGGCAAATGGTGGCTTTGGGAAAATATCAACATTATCAGTTGAGACACCAGGGGTTCCAGATCATTGTTTAGAGGCTGAGAGCCAGGGTAGAAACAAAACTAATGCGAGGTCACCCTGAAAATCCGCAAAGGGTACGTTTGAGAAGCAAGGCGCAGGGGAGACCTGAACAAAGAGGGTGACTACAAACAAGGAGTACAGCACGCCGGTCTACGGACGGCAGTAGGATGCTGAGCTAACTGGTACAAGAGCAAAATACTGCGTGGGATACGGTAGAGGATCGCGAATAAAGTTGGTAAGAATGCTTGCGCAGGCGTGAACCGAAAACGGACCCTCGGCGAGGACAGAAAACTTAGGGACATAGTAAAGAGTACACTGGCCAGAAAGATGAACAGGTCTCCCCAAGGACCTTTGGTCTCTGTAATTTTCACACATGTGCAAGACAACAATACGTCTGCAAAGCTCTCTTTAGGATCAACTTGGATATACTATCCCAATCATGCTGCTGAAAAGACATAGTGGATATAAGTACTCAGTACTGATCTTGGAAAGGCGCTGACGGTAGCTTATGGAAGGGCTTCATCTGCCAGCCACCCAGGGGTCGAGCATTTGGTGCGACATAGCACATCGACAAACACTACCAGACAAAGAGCGCTGGCGGGTACAATTCTGGCGACAGGACGACCGATGAAAAGACACGCGAATATGTTTGAGGAGAGGAAAGCGTTTCGTCGAACAACAGATAATACCGTGTCAGGAGTGATCAAAGCAATTAATAGTAGACGAGGATAGCCCTCTCAATGTCGCGAGAGTTCACAGACGGGCGCGCTTCTATGAACATCAGGGTGCGTCTGATTTAAAAGGCCAGGCACCAGGTCAATGGGCTAGTGGATATCTTGAGCAGTACATTCATATATGCTATTGGCTAGGCATCTGCCACAGGGGCAGGAGGCGATTTGGCTGGATGCGATGGCCGAATTCATCTCGTCATACAATGCAACTAAATCAACGAATGGCGTCATACACCTTGTCAACTAACGAACGCGTGTTTTCTCACAATTGTTCGGATACAGAAAATGTATGTATTTATTTCTGACCTCACCTTTGGTTTTATCCCAAAGTTGTTTGTGATAGTGTTCAGCCGCTTGGGCTGGCCAGGGTAAAAACTCATATGGTCAATATGAGAAACCTTATGCGGAGCACTTTTAACACTTCGATGCTTATCTATTTCAACTCCTCGGCAACTAAATCTCACGCTGATCACACGATACTTTTTAGTATGGGTTGTGACCGTCACATAGGGACGCAGCTATTTTAGAATGTTGCGGTTGAAAGACTTAATCCACTCTCGGGAGTGAGTCGGTTGAGAAACTCTCGGGAGCCGGATGAGTATTAGCTCAGCTCTCGGGAATAATTGAAGCAACTTGAATAGCTCTCGGGAGTGAGCTAACTCTGATAGCTTCTATAAACCGAAGAGAGTTTATTGCTGTAAAATCTGGTCTGAGACCTGTGGTCTCTCAGACGAGAACCAGTAAGAATAGTCCTAGCACAACGCCGACAAGGAACTGAAGACATATTTGCCGAGATTGAAGGACTAGAGATTGAAGGACTAGGTCATACATCGGTATGTGAAGGGGGCTAGGATCTACTACGAACGTAGTCTACCTAGTGCTGAAAGCTTTACACATGTGTATCTCTTAATCATTAACGAGTTTACTTCTGCTGCCTTTGGCGGATGGAGTACAGGTAATTCAAAAAAAAAAACAAGGAACCTAGTGCGTTTCGGATGTCAAATTTCGAAAAGGGTTTTAGTGCAGGACTTGAGAATGTGGCTGAAAGCGCTAACACTTTTGCTCGTGGCAAGCAACAAATTTGAAGGTAACGCTAATTTCCCTAAAAATGAACCAAGGCACAAAAAAATGACCGCCCATAACCAGCGAAACTGACTCTTCCGCTCTAACTGCTCTATATCTGGTCTGAAAAGCATTGCCAGTATAGAGAGCTCAGTGATTTACAATAAGTGCTACAGGCGATAAAAAGATCACAACAGGGCAGGTGAATTCACGTTTTAGTCGGGACGGAGGGAACGGTGAATAGTGAATACCGAACCACTTCGACCGGAGAAGACGGGGGTTATTCAACGATGCCAGGAATCGCAGGCATACCTGACTCATTCGGCATACGTCGCACCCAAATCGGACGTCATCAGTAGCAAGCTAACTCCGAGCCACAGCAATAACAATTAAAACACAAAGAAAGTAGTATGGTTTTGTATCGAAGGACTGGAGAAGGTACGCGAAGTTGCCCGCACAACGGATGTAGATATGTTAACAGACGTAAAAGACCTTTATTTTGTGTTGGCCATGGCAGTGCTAAGCTATTGGCAATTCCAAGACAACAAAAGGCAACTAAGGCTTTTCTTAGCACTCCCGATGGGGGCACATTTTCACCTTATTTATTCATAAATAGATGGACGTAGGTGAGGAGCGACAAAACAATACGCCTATTAGTATTGGCTGCTAGGGCCATTCAGTGGTCCGACTTCCACACTTCGGAGTGATGCTAAACTTAGAACTCAACAGCATCACCATAACCACAGAATTCAAGCTATATAATGTATCTAGAGTCCCAAATCAAATCACAAGGTTTAGGAAATCAACGCAGATTAAATACAAAAACCTTGCAATCATACTTAAGAAGCCCGCAATGGGCAAGTTTCTATACGTTCGCGATAAGGCCTTTCATTGCCTATCAGCAACATAGTAGCACCCTGTGGAACAAGCAGTCCAGGTACGGTTCTCCGGAGATACTTTCAAAAACAAAAATCGAGAAAATGAATCTACTCATGATCGTACCATAACTGTGTCTGACCACTTTTTTTCATCGCACTTGACGCATTACGAAATAAAAGGAGCCAGTAAACTAATGAACGCATAGCTAGTCGACTAGTCTGTCATTGTCATCGAAATCGAAATAATGTGGCCTGTAGCAATTGGATATATGCCAGACGAACTCGACCTTGCAGCGGACGATCTGTCGCGAATAGAATATTTTTTGAAGTACCATTAGACGGTCCGCTTGAACTATGTTCTCAAAATATTCAACAGGTAGAGGATATCACTGAATCCCGCGGAGAGGGACTATCCCACCAGCTACCATCTGACAAAGCCCATCTTATCATAGGCCCCAACTTATCAGACGACTTAAGCTTGTATTGCTCATCGTCCAGGTATGGAAGCGTGCAGTAGAATGGTCACAAATCAGGGGGAACTGGTCAGACCTAAATATATTGGATCAAGGCGCCATAAATCCCCCCCGAGCATATAGCGAAATGGTTGAGTTTAAATTTCCTTCTACCCAACTCCCGGCAGTGCTAGACAAACCCAACGGCAGCTATGTAGTTACGAACAGGTACTCAAAACATAGAACGCCTTTAAGGAAGCACGTCGCCTAAAACATTCTGTACCTGTACGTGAACATCTACGAGACCTTCTCACATATTGCTGGACAACAGGATCGTTGCCCATTGAACCCGACCTAGTCCGAGCAGCTCAAAACAACCTAGCCCGTAGTTTAAAGATGCCAAAAATTAACGACGAAACATGGTCCCATGCTACTCTTATGCGAAGAACATGTAGGTCAAAGCACTTCCACAGATCGGGGTCGATGAGCTGAAGATGTCAGCACAATGTTTATGCTCACTATTTTGTGCTACAGGCTTCAGGCGAGACTGTATCACCTGTTTCTAGTTGCCTGGTACACGACGCGATGCAACCAAATCATTTGTACCGAACCACTCATTGTGGTCCTCCACAAGATCAAGCGCGACCATCGCTCCAACCGTAGGTACAGAACAATTCCCCGACCAGCTACCCTACGACATTCTCCTTTCTACAGCAACACCTCGGAGCGCATGTCACGTGCTGGCTCCTGGCCTCAACAAGATAACCGACGATGCTGCCATATAGGCAATCCGGGAAATTTTTGTCAGAGCACGTGTCTTAACGGCCGCCGGCGCACAACATAACGTACAATGACACGCCTTCCGGCTGAGAGTAACAGAAAGCCTTCGCGTTCAAGACGAGATCACCTCGGGTCTCATGATTGTCAAATAAAAGTCGCTCCATTCAGTGGGTAGCATAATTATACGCTCCCAATACCTACTTTTCATAGTATATAAAAAGAGCATCATAATTGCGCCGGCTCCACTTTCCTACTCCACAAGTTCTAGGTTTCACTGGGTAGCAGTATATATAGAACGTGAGAAGCTTCACTTCCCTCATCCTACACTGCTTCCTTCCCATCCACGCCATCCTTTTTTCACCGTTTTTTTTATACATGAGGTGAGTTTAACGCATCGATTTTAGGGGCTTAGGGGGTTGGCTAACATATCATAAATTATATCACATACACGATCCATCGGAAGCGACTGCAAGCAAGATATGCATCATCCTGTTTCAGGTCTACAGTAATTCTCGCATTCAGAAGAAAGTCCCCACACCTGGCAGCGAATTAACAACTCCATCCAGCAGTCCCCCAACCATCGCGTGTTGAGTGTCAGTATGGTGCCGACAAACACATAAAACACCTACAAAGATAGTTGAAAAGCCTAAATAAAGCTATCGACAAATACTACTTTATTGTATATCGTACTAAAGATACCTACATCGCACTATAATTAATTGTATATAGTACATACTAAAATGCCTACAACTAAATCACCTATAACTAATTATATGTCGTACTAAAATACCTACATGACACCATAATAAATATATCACCTATAATAGCAACTAAAATACCTACATCGCACTATAATACTGTATCGCCTATAGTTAATTATATATCGTACTAAAACACGTCCATCGCACTATAATAGTGAAGCCGTATATAAATAATTGTATGTCGTACTAAATCATCTACATCGCACTATAATTTTTGTCGATCTATATCGCATTATATACATATATCGTCTTAAAGTACCTACATCGCACTATAATATCTATATCGCACTATAATTCCTGTCGATCTATATCGCACTATATGCATATATCGTATTAAAGTACCTACATCGCACTACAATATCTATATCGCACTGTATTTGATTATATATCGTATCAAAGTACGTACACCTTTGTCGCCTACAGCAAAATACGTATTATAATTAAACTTTTAAGGCAATATAATATATCGCATTATACTACTTATATCGCACTATAATTAATTATATACCGTACTAAAATACCTACATCGCACCATAACACTTATAATGCCTATAAAATATCGTAAGAGAATATCTACATCGCACTATGATACCTATATCGCACTATAATTGATTTCTTATCGTATTAAAATACCTACATCGCATTATGCATCTATATTGCCTATAACATATTACATATCGTACGAGAATATCTACATCGCACTATGATAGCTATATCGCACTATAATTAATTTCTTATCGTATTAAAATACTTTCATCGCACTATAACACCTATCTCGACTTAACTAATTGCATATCGTATGGGAATATTTGCTTCGTATTGTGATACATATATCGCGCCGTAATTGAATAAACATCGTATTAAAATACATAAATCGCATTATAATACCCTATATCGCGCTATAATTAATTATATATCGTACCAAAATGTCTACATCGCACTTGAACTAGGAATCATAATATTGTCTATCAAACGTGAAAAAAACACAGTGGCGGTTCATGGGGCTCACACTCTCATCATCCATCAGAAGGGGTTTTCTGTGTCAGTGGTTTCAACTACATTTTATACAAACTCTGACTGCAACACAGGGTACATCGAAGCTTTATATCAATGTACCTATGTCGGCTATAGTATTACGAAATAGGAAGAATACTGTTATGTTCCTCTATATCGCTAAAAAGTTTCTTGTTGGGCACATCACCCCCCCAAAAATACTGGAACATACGCTGGATACAATTGAGCCGCAACATTCATTCAAATGATGTATTTATGACGCTTATCGCGTTAATCCTACCGATAGGTTCACAATGGGGGTTTAAAGGCTCGTTTATTCACAGCTGTACCGCAGGTTGGGGTGCATTGGTGTCGAATGCACCGTGAAACACATCCACAACAACATTCCTCAGTCTCGCAATAGAAATCAGTCCCTTCTCTCACCTCACAGTACTAATTGCTTTATTATACAGACTATGTCCACAATAGTAGACTTTTTTCTAAACGCTTGCCCTAGCCCTATACCAAGCCGCACGCAGCTACTTGCACAGCATATATCAATACTGTTTCTATATTATTTTCTACCGGAACGTGCACTGGTGGCCACATCCCGTAGGGCATAACACCTGTTTGGTAAACCAATCGTTCATGTGCTGCAAGTGTCCTCCATGGCCACACCCCTGGCACCACAAGTACGGGCCTCCCACCACTTGGCGACTGTATGGGGATGTGTATGTAGGTATACTTTGGTGTGTGAATAGTCGAGCATACGTGTAAATTCAGTGGCGTACGCGTATAAGGGTTCAGAATGTTTGTGAAATCAATCATTCATGTGCTGCAAATGTCCCTCATGCTCCCACTCCTCACTCCACAGATACGGGCGGGAAACTGTATGAGAGGCACTATGCTGAAATGTGCAGTATATGTACAAGTTAAATACACGGATAGAACCATGCACTTGAATCAACCACAGCTCCGCCTGCTAACGAATGTGCTATTAATAGACTCAAAGCATGAAAGTTTTCAAACGGACAACCCTTAGCTGCGACAACACTCACCCCCAAACATAACGGCTTATGATGCTAAGTGAACGTAACGTATAGGTATTCAATATGTATATGAATAATAAAAAAAGAAAAGAATCATGGGTAATCCACTTATAGGAGCGGAATTAAAAGCATCGACGATCAAAAGCAATCACTAGCGATGGTACTCAATCTCTCATTCTATCGTTAGCAGAAATAGTAGTTCGCCTTTCGTCCGGCCGAAGCAGGCACCTTTCAAGCAGCTACATACACACATCTATATGCACATGGCATTATGTATACATACAATATGTGAATATTATTAAGTATATACGTGTGTCGATCTACATGATCTAGATTGGACACACGTGATATACGCATCGCAATGGCCATACCAAAGGCTGCACAAGCTGTTGAGTCTCGAGTGACAGTGCTTGCAACCCGGTCCGTTGCCTAGCAACGGCTTCAGGCATGTACTGCACGACAGGTAGATCGTTGTTGAGTCCTGTCAAGGTGTCATGTCAGAAGGTGTCAATGACAATTATCTAGACTCACATAAACAAACAATAAGATACACAGACAAACACTCATGCTATGCAATTATGACGGAATATACACGCAAACAACACACACACACACACACACACACACACACACACACACACACACACACACACACACACACACACACACATATATATAATATCCATAGGACACACTTCAATGCATTGATACTACATGCATCACAGAATGCGCAATCATACTATATTCAGACACTCCAACACACGACTTAGAAAGTACTTATACTACTATCTACTCATGCTTACGCCAACCACACTCTTGATGATTCCTCCCGTACCTACCAATCATACTAACATCGCTCTACATACTTGATTGATCTCATTGATGGCTGGCACTATGCTCTGCTTGATCAGCACATTCGCCAGCGCAAACTCACTGCGCCTGTGCAGAATATCTATGTAGGCCGAGAACCACTCCTCAAACATCTGCTGCGTAAACGTGCGTGGCAAGGACTCCACATGGCACCCCAACACTTGCACCAGCGTACAGCAGAACTGCACATCGCCCTGCGGGTGTGTGTATGTGGACAAGGATGGTGGGCATGACTTGATCAGGTATTCTTGTAGGTCTTTGGTGCGTATTGATGGATGTGTGTATGCTATGCAGGTGTGTGAATATGGACAAGCATTGTGGGCATGACTTTAATATTAAAGGATGTAGCGTAAGTGTGCTTGTAAGTCTTGGGTTGTGTGTTGATGGATGTGTGTACGCCCTAGCGTATGTGTGGAGAAGGATTGTAGGTATTGCTAAGTGATACAAAGCATGTTGGTATGTCTTTGGTGTAGACGCAAATGGTCGCTTTGAAAATGACTGTGTTTTCCTGTGAATGCGGATATAAGTGTGAATAAATGTCCACACATGCGTATATTTATATCTATTGGTTTATACACACACGCTAACACGTACGTACAGACTTTAGAGCTGTATTTATTGTACTGTCGCAGCCACACTTTGAAATATATTTATCAACGTATTGAACTGCACGCGGGCAATAGGCAGGGCTAGAAATATAGAAAGTATCGTGATACACGTACACACATATCAACAGATAGATATAAACCTGTCATAGTGAGGGCAAGCGTAGTGTCTACGCCGAAAACAAGAGAACGTTTCTACAATGAGCTCTTAACGAACACATGGTAGTCTGTCTCTACGACCCAATCTACGACCCAAAACTCATGCACCTTATAAACAACCAATACAATTGCGTGCATGCGCTTGGACTTGCCTGGTCGGCACTGAAGCTCAGCACATCCGCTACAATAGCCGGCGTCGCCCAGGGGGAGGTCTGTGTTTTCCTGGAATGAGATATCCTATCAATAGAACACGTGACGAGATCAAATCAGTGTGGAGTGGGTCGGCAAATCGGTACAGTTTAACGGGGAAATGGTCTTAAACATACACAATGCACCATGGCTGTGCATATGCAATTGACTATACCTATCAATCCATGACAAGCTATTGTCTCAAACATACACAATGCACCATGGCTGTGCATATGCAATCGACTATACCTATCCATCCATGACAAGCTATCGTCTTAAACATACACAATGCACCATGGCTGTGCATATGCAATCGACTATACCTATCCATCCATGACAAGCTATCGTCTTAAACATACACAATGCACCATGGCTGTGCATATGCAATCGACTATACCTATCCATCCATGACAAGCCATACTCAGGTAGGCAGGTAAGGTCAGGGTGGGTATAGTCACGCCAACTAATTGGGAGCGCTGCTAAGAAACGTGACCCACATGCTCTGACATCTGGACAGTGGTGCGTGTTTTCAATCCTGTATGCTCTGTATATGTACACTGCTACATATACTGCTGCCGAGTTGCCTTTGTGTGCGTGCGAACCCCGATCGGGAGATTGGGAATTTTTGGTAGTAATTAAACAGACCTGAAATAGATATGGACCCAAACACATCAAACCCTGGAATCAACGAGGTATGCGCGAAGGGAGAAGTGAAGTCTACCAATGATATTTGCCAAAGATTAATAGATGCGTGACTGGAAGGAGTACTAAGGACGAAGCGACTGAGAAACAATCCAACCCAAGTAAGAAACAAAAAGAAAAAACACCTCAAATAGGGTCAGCAATACGAGATGGTAGAAAAAGACTGGGCAGAATGACCCAATTGCTTGATACACCCTTACATAGAAAATATGAAATGTGGAATATGATATATAAATACGTATACACCAGCCGATAACGCTATCAGGGCTATGGAAGACAGAGCTCAGAGCCAAAGTCTCCCATACGAGAATGCTGTACACGATTAAACGCGATCTACATAGACGTATATCAGCAATTCAGCATGAACAGCATGTATCTCAAGACAGCATTATCACTGAATACGTTCGCACAGGTGATTCATACACAACCACGCCATTTGGGAGCATTTAACAGCACATGACTGCTCCTACGCACACACACTCACACACACACACACACGCACGCACACACATACACACATACACAATTGACCTGTAGTAATAGACAAAAATAGTGGAGAGATTACTGGCACAGTTGTGATACTGCAAATACACTCGAGCATCGTTGAAGTGTATATCCATACAAAGTCTTACATGTTTTAGTATACGTACATGTATAAAGTACGTACATACACATACAAAAGCAGACATATACACATACGTAGATATAGATACATAAGCACACATATACACATATGTACATATACATACGCAAGCAGACATATACAAATATGTACATATACATACACAAGCACACATATACATACATAAGCACACATGCACATATACATACAAAAGCACACATGCACATATACATACAAATGCACACATATACACATACGTACATACATACATAAGCTCACATATACATATACGTAAATATACATAAATGACCACACATATATATTCATACACATACCATGTGGGATCTTTGCCGTGTGCGTCCAGGGTGGCAGCGGGGCCAGGGTTTGCGGATCGAGCTGTGTCGGCAGTGGTCTTAACCCAAGACTCATAGCCAATCAGAAACTGCGGGATGCAAGAAAATGCCACAGAACAGCCAATAAGTGCCACAGATGAGACGACCATAGACAAGGAGGACAACGAACATTGTGTGGCGGTGTTTGCAAACAGATTATTAGGAATGAGTACTTCAAGGCTTCATATAACTATACACATGGGTTCATGAGTAGGATAGGAGAAAGCAAATGGGGTCCTGAAAAGGATA
>LUCW03001636.1:132500-207500 GCA_001586965.3 Sphaeroforma sirkka
ACACACACATGTATGCATGAGACTACACACACATGTATGCATGAGACTACACATACTTATGTATGCATGAGACTACATACACACGCTGTCCTGACAAAGAGCTTGGCAATACACAGAGACTAGCTTATCCGCAGATGTGTCTACAATGACTCAGGATATGAGCCACAACCAAGTACACTACAGCACCCGAATAACCACACGGTTGAGATAAAGTCCACATTCTCACCTATATGCAGTGGTGTAAATACTCTGATGTACTTGTACCAACAAGCGAGTACAAACACAGCTTATACATATGTACACATACAGACGTATAGTCTAACGGATACACATGTACACACATATAGTCCAATAAAAATGCACATACACGCCCATATAGTCCAATAAAAATGCACATGCACGCCCATATAGTCCAATAGATATACACATGTACACACATATAGTCCAATAAAAATGCACATGCACGCCCATATAATCCAATAGTTATACACATGTACACACATATAGTCCAATAAGAATGCACATGTACACACATATAGTCAAATATATATACATATGCACACACATATAGTCCAATATATATACACATGTACGCCCATATAGCCCAATGAATATACACATGTAGACCCATATAGTCCAATAACAATAAACATGTACATATTTACTTCTATGAACTGCCCCCCCCCCAACACACACTGAGTAAGAATCTTACACAGGTGCGACGATCTTGACGGCGATTGGCTCAGCGCTTCCAGAGTACTCCCGACGAGTAATCCCTCCGTTTGATTGGACGATCCTAGATCAGACTGTAAGGCAGGGGACTTCGAGGAATGCTCAGAGTTTTGTCTGTATTCGTATGGGGTTGAGAAATGTCTATATGAGCGATCGTATGTGTACGGCACGCTTTCTAGCCTACGGGTGTGTATGTGTGTTTGCATGTTTGTATAATTGTAAGTGTAATTGTAAGTGTAGGTGTATGTATATGTGTATGTGTATGTGTTTGTGCTGATATGCTGGTTCACATGGGAGTGTCGTTGAGCTATCGTTTGCACAATCAAGTGCATGAGGATAATGGTCCACATTCACCTACAAAGCTGTGCATTGTAGTACAAGCATACACATGCTTACGATTGTGGCCGATCTCTTGAAGCAGAGTATTCTATATTTATATCTGTCACACCTACGATGAGGGGTCAATGTATGTATACACACACACACACACACCATACCATACCGCACACGCACACACACACACACACACACATACATACACACATACACACCATACACGCACATACACACGCACACACACGCACACGCACACCCGCACGCACACGCACACGCACACGCACACCCGCACCCGCACCCACACCATACACACACACACACACACACACTATACACGCGCATTCACAGCGGGACTCACAAGCGTACTCGCACACAAGTTCTTAACCGTAGCCCTACACCAATCCAACACACAGGTGCATTCTCATACGCTAACGCACGCACGATTCTGCGGTTACACACACACGCTTACACACACCACAAGTATGTACAACGACTACTGTACGTTGTGGTTAGCACCCGGTGCACCAGTTAAGGACAGCTGTGGTGGTATATTTTCGTAGCAAACACTCAAAGATATAGAGACTTATAGCCGCACGTCGTCGACACAGGGATATAGACACAAAGCATGCGGCTTCTTCACACACGCACAAACAATCACACGCGTATGTATATATATATATACATACACACACACACACACACACACACACACACACACACACACACACACATATATATATATATACGAACACACAAGCACACTCTGCAGACACCTTCTCATACAACCACACACCCCAACAAGCCACCACCGCGGTCGTCTCCCGGCCCGTCGTCAAAGTACAGTAGCTTATCACGCACCCTGGGCCGTTCCCTTTCACGCATCTCTCGCTCCCTCTCCAGACCTCCCTCATTGCCCCCCCCCGGCCCCCCAGCCTCATGCACACCTCCATTACCCGTGCGTAGGGGTGACCCTAGCACGCTCAGCATCATGGCTAGGATCTGCCACGTGTTGGCTGTGGCGATCTCTCCACACGCCAACGCCACGTGCGCGTTGTGGCGACACAGATCAGACACCGACGTCAGCGCCGCGGGTGACTCGGGTGCTTGGCCGGGGTGTGAAGGGGCAGTGTCGACAGCCGTGTCTCTGGTATCAGTAGGTGTGCCTGTGGGTTTGCCTGGCCTGTTACCCAGTGTGTTTGTGTGTATGTGTGTGTGTGTGTGTGGTGTGGGCCTGAATTTGCCCCCCCCTGTGTGTGGGCTTTCGCCTACGCCGGGTAGGGGTGCGGTGCTCTCAGGGGGTTCGGGGGGT
The DNA here is from genome assembly GCA_001586965.3 of Sphaeroforma sirkka. Taxonomy (NCBI): domain Eukaryota; class Ichthyosporea; order Ichthyophonida; genus Sphaeroforma; species Sphaeroforma sirkka. Next base: position 134,878 of record LUCW03001636.1, read on the forward strand.
GTCTCGTCTGGCAGCGACAGCAGATAGTACCTGGCCATATAAGTGAACGGGTCCATTCCAGCCCCAAACCGCTCTCGGTCCCTCCCCGGGCACTGTTTCTTCCCAGATGGAGGTGCATGCGCTTGTGCTGATACAGATACAGGCACAGGCGCAAGGGTAACCCCGTCTCTATCCCCATCTTCAGTCAGCGTGCTGCCCCCCTCTGGCTCGTTGAGCATGTGAGTCTTAATCAGCGGGTTAACCTCATACGGCGTGGGTGTAGGTATTGTGATGAGTTTGGTCTCCGTTTCGGCCCGCGGAATGCCCCTGGAGCTGCCCATGTTCGCCATTGTGTTCATAGATCGGTTGAAATAGCCCATGGATGCCGACGAAGGCGCGTCGGTTGCCATGGCAACGGGCTCTGGGGATGTGTCTGAATCTGTGGACACCTTGCCGTACACCACGCACACGTTATCGTCCGTCTGCCAAGCCAGAGACGTCGACGGCACGTGATTGGCCGGTCTCTCGGCCTATATAATATATGAATATATGAATATATGAATATATGAATATGTAAACATATCTATATAATATATGAATACCTTAATATGTAATTATATCTATATATTATATGAATATATGAATATGTAATTATGTAAATATATATACATATGTATCAAATAAAACGGAATCAATGGATAGTCAATAGGTAAAGCTAAGAATAGTACATGCATAATACCTTTATTTTATTGTAAACATAAACGTGTGAAACACTGGCAGCGGGCAGTAAGGACAGTTGCATATGCATCGTAGTTGCAGCATAGAAGACATGCGGATGCAAGGCGAATGTGGGGTAGTAGAGAGAGCATGTCCATGCGTAGTACCACACAACAGAAGACACGTGCATGTGCGACTGGTTATCAAGACGTGTGGTGTAAGCTCTTCGTATGAGACAGAGAGAGCGGCTCTCTATGAACCAGTGCGAAGGGGCAGTCACAGTACTGGTTAAAAAAGACGTGAGATTACGAACGCCCAGAAGACAGGGCAAGAACGTAATAAGATAGAGCTATGTAACATGGAGACAGACGGTAGGCATGACACTACCCTTATAGTAGATGACACACGGGTGAAACACCTAGATATGGCGTTTGTATGGAGAACACATGCGTAGTACCAGACAGGGAACATCCAAACTACTGACTGATAATCAAAGAATAGGTAAGGCACACATATACACAACCTTCCCCTTCCCCGATGCTCGGTTAATACACACACACGGGTGAAAAGCCTAAACCACGTACAGGCAAACCAGCACCCGTAAGGTATGGTATGGAAGCATCTGTAGACTCCGACGAGCATTAACGATGAACTGGTTAGAGACTTGCTCAAATAAATAGTACGCAAATCAGTTCCTGCGCATACGCATCCGTGATACCTAGTCTACAGCTAGGCCGTTTGGAACGCAAACGTATAAACGTACCCGCGTGTGCTCGAGTGTAGCAACCCAAACCAGAATACGCGTAGACTTAGTCTCTATCGAATACGCATGCAAGTAGGAGCCACGTACACATACAAGAGTAGAACGAGTTACGTACACAGAGATAGGTGCATACACCTGACACACGTACAGGCACAGTCGTGTGGGCGTGCGTGACGTAAAGTAACGCCAACTGCACCACGTGAAGCTGACCTTGGTATAGTGATGCACTAACATCTGCTTGTCCTTGGACACCGACACCAGCGAGTTGCCTTCGCCGTTGACGTGCCATTCCATACCTATCAGTTTGACAATAGTCAACAAGTTTAATGTCCATGAGATACGTGAATACGACAAAAGGTGTGGGATGAGGGTGACATGCAGAAATCTGACACACACCCAAATCGATCGGACACACATCCAAATTGAGATCCGTTTACTACGGGATTTAGCTGCTTCATGCTGAATCCCCGTAAACCGAGTTTGTTTGAACCAAAGGGGGGTACGCTTACGCATCTGTACTGGACACTGTCCTTGTACACATGTGCTCAGCATCTACGATTGCACTTCGGGTTGTTTACACAAGGCTATACTAGCGAGTGTGACCCTGCAAACCCAAGTGTGAACCGGAAATGACAGCGACCGTATATATATTAATCCCAAATTATTCTGCAACTTACCTACATATACAGATACACATGTGCTACACATGTATGCAAACTATCTACAAACGTATCTGATACTCATGTGTCAAAGGACGTACAGTACCGGCCAGCAACATGGCCTCGCTCACCCTCACCATCCACATCCATATAACACACAATGAGATCACTAGACACATGCATTCTAGTTGATATTCAAGAGGATAGAGAACGCCATCTGACACCATCCATAAACGTACCTATCACCTGACACCATCCACACACATACCTATCACCTGACACCATCCACACACATACGTATCACCTGACGCCATCATCACACAGCATACAAATTACCTGACACCATCCACACACATACCTATCACCTGACACCATCCACCCACATACATATATCACCTGGACACCATCCACCCACATACATATCACCTGACACCATCCACACACATACCTATCACCTGACACCATCCACTCACGTACCTATCACCTGACACCATCCTCACACATACATATCACCTGACACCATCCACACACATACATATTACCTGACACCATCCACACACATACATATTACCTGACACCACCCACACACATACATATCCTCTGACACCATCCACACACATACCTACCACCTGACACCATCCACACACATACGTATCACCTGATACCGTTCACTCACGTACCTGTGACGAGATCACTGTTCCGTGTAAAGGACGCAGTGGGGATGAACGGACGCCTCAAGTCCCACACATGGATACTGTGGGAATGATACGAGAAGATATGTGAGACTTAGTTGAGATCTGTAGATGGGATGAGTTGATGTGTTAAGATGATGCGTTGAGTTGATGTGTTAAGTTGATACGTTTTATTGTGATCATAGCAGTTGGCTAGTAAGTGAGTGCCCCACTAAGGTTTTCCCGCAAGACAAGTACATACAATAAACACAAATGATATTCTAGACAATTGCACCGTTAAATTTAAAAAAAAATACCCACCTATTATACCCACCTAGTATACACACCTATTATACCTACCTATTATCGGTGACAAGAGCACAACTGGCTATCTGGTATCTGTGTTTGGGTCGCCAGTGCACACGGCACACCGACGCAATGGTCTGCACGGATGCCAAGCATTCCCCTCCCGAGTTGGCCGCACGGTGAGACCCTCCCGTTCGCCAAATCTGTGTTATATATATATATATAAATACATACGTGGAGAAATATATATATATATATATATATATATTATGATTGTCATGTGCAGAGCGATGCTATAATCCACGAAAGTATTTGGTGTTGTGTGGGACTTACGAATATATCGTACAAGAGGAAAATCGGATTCTGATGTATTCGCGTTTGTCCTTTTTCTACATAAAAATTATGTAGCACTTCATGCGTAGTCAAAGGTCTCAGTGTGTTTCTTTAGAATACGCACTAACTGCTGTATAGCACGCACCAGAATATACTGACTTACAATTCACACACTCTACCTATATGTCAAAACAAGCGCATATCCTGATACTCATATGCAAACCTTGATAACCCTGTCTCTGCCTCCACTCGCCAGCACACTCCGATCTTCGGGATGCCAATTGATGCAGAACGTTGGTCCCTGGTGCGCGGCAATGCGAGACTCCCACGTGGTGGGCATACGAATATCCCACACTTGCACTGACCCGTTCTCAAAGGCAGCTGTGGGGGCGAAAGAGGTGAGCAAACGCTTGTGCGAGCGCATACTTTGTATACTTGCGGGTACAGGTACAGGTATATTTATATATATGTACACAGACACAACACATAAATTCGTATATATACACACACACAATATATGTATATAGATAAAACTATAGATAAAACTATAGATATAGATACATACATAGATACAGATATAGATATAGATACACACACAAACACACACACACACACACAAACACACACACACACACACGCACACACACACACACACACACACACACATATATATATATATATATATATTGTCTATGCTGTTCAGTGACGACTATATAGTGACAGCTGTGATGTTGTTCAACATCATTATAATATACAGCACGCTGCGAGTACGTCTCCGGTCTCTCCATAGATGATTTGAGTAGTAATTTCCCAAGGTCACACTGACCAAGCGGTAAGACCGTACATAAATATACATATATATATATATATATATATATATATATATATATATATATATATATATATATATATATATATATCTATATACACATATATGGTAATACCACCGAATGACATGCTGAGTTGGATAGGCAACGCATACACAGGTATGTACACTGTTGAGCATCGATATATGAAGGGTCTGAATGTGAACTGGTATAACATTCACCACCTACTTCGATATACGATGCAAACAGCAGTGAGGAAAGTCACAGCTTAGCCATTCTGATACATCGCTTTCCGATGTAGGGTTTAGGGTTTATAACCGGTAGCGCCATACCTGCAAATGTGGTGCCGTTGTGGGGATTGAAGCCTACATCGCGCACGCTCTCGGCTCGTCCTTCAAAGGAATGGATGTGATTGTTCTTGGTTCTCAGATCCCACAGTTTCATGGACCCTGTCAGTAGGTACGGAAAAAATAAATAAATCACACAGTAACAACAAATTCAGCGAACAGCATTGGTAGTAATATTGGCGTTGGAACAGAATCTCAGAAAGTGTATGTAGGTGCGGAAAAAGAAGAATGATACAAACAGTAACAAAAAATTCAGTGAATAGCAGCGGTAGTAATATTGGCGTTGTAAAATGAGAACAGAATGTTCAAAACGGCGATATGTATTTACTTGGCCGCAGAACGAGAACGCGCACTACACTCTAATTTAGTAATGTTATCATTTCCAATAAAAAAAAATCATCAGCAGAAGCCAGAAACAGATGTAGAGCAAACGGACACGGACTGGCCTGTACTCTAGCACGGCGACTCTAGTCCCAGAGATAGTTTGGGCGTCGACTGTACCTGTTCTTCGAGAGGCTGTAGTATGACCACAGCTGTGCCATCTATATATATATATATATATATATATATATATATATATATATATATATATATATATATATATATATATATATATATATATATATATATATATATTTATATATATATATATATATATAACACATACAAAGATCTCTCAATATAAATAGCACACACAACAAATCATTTAATATAAATAGCACACACAACAAATCATCTCAATATAAATAGCACACACAACAAATCATCTCAATTTAAATATCACACACAACAAACCAGAACGACCCAAAAACGCAAAACGTTACAATTTCAGCCCAAGGCAAAGCAGCACCACAAACCACCGAGCGTACAGTTCCGCTGAACCCATTCAATCCCAGTGCAAGTGGTTTCTACGCAACACCCCCCGTTCATATAGATAGATATGCCACACAGACACAATACGTATACGTATCAGGTTTCCTTCATTGCTTACCGTCCTGTGATCCGCTCAGCAGCATGTGATGTTCCAACGCATTGAACCGCACACGATGCACTGACCTCCCGTGCTCTTTGATTATCCGGGCTGCGAGTAAACAATGAACGAGCAAACGATGTAAATTCAGACCATTGCGGTTCTAAGTCCTTGTCAACGTTCACGTTATGAGTATATAGGCCGTTGGCTATGTACGTGTATACATATGTAAGTTCGTTAACATGATAGTGGCACAGAATGGGACATTGCGATGGCTAAGGTGTACGACAAACCGGTGCCATTAGAATTTGCACTCCAGCGGAGCATGAAGGCTATCATGACCAAATAATGCTATCGCGATTTGGAAATGGCTCTTACCCGTTTTTTTGACATCTGCCAAATTGAGATCCCAAAGCACTATGGCGCCGTTGCTTGCCGCTGTAGCTATCCAATTGCCACATGCTACAGAAGTGAGGATGAATTAAAAATCGGGTCAAAACTAACCACATAAGGTTTAAGGGACAAGTGCGCTAGAAGGTTCCAAAACTTCATCCATTTAGACACGGAGATATACTAGCCCATCCCCTAGCTGTTGGGTTCATAATTGATGCGTGCATATGACGCACCATACTTCCGAGTGAAATGGCAGCTTTCAATGCACTACATCACAATACACACCATGCGTAGAGGTGAAATGATGAATTTGAATTCCGTATACCACAAACCCATTTCAAAACTTCGTATTCTGTGAACCCATTCTTACATGAACATGCGCGTAGATTCTGACTATACTCGGGAGCTGTATTGTTTGTAATACACACTGTCGTATATGAGCGGTCAATATCTTATGTCTATGTCTAACCCTTCATATATGTAGCCCAGTCATACAAACGTGTGTAGCTCAGCCAAAGCAAACACACACACACAGACAAGCAAGCCACGCACGACCGAGTACTAAGAATCTGGGGTTTCTCATTTTCAGGCATAGACAATGCTCTACCATGCAACATAGATAATGCTTTGAACTATCCTTGGCAGTTGCTAATATTCTAGCCAAATAGTGAAGCACATCTGATTGTAACTGCAATAAGCATGCACGTACTCGAATGCATTAATAGCTATGAGCGGTATATAGTATGTACACGGAGATATAGACTCAAACTATGTACGAGTATATAGTATGTCATTACGTATAAAGTATATATGAATATACAAGGATGGGGAACCTATGTATGAGAGTATAGTATGTCATTACGTATAAAGTATATTTGAACATACAAGGATGTGGATGCCAATCCACGTCGTAACTGCTGTAGTTGAGATGCTTGCGCATCACACGCAGATTCTGTGACGGGTGGCACTCGTCTCTGGACAGGTCGATGATCTGCAACACTGTGGTGCGCAATACGAAGGTCAGATAAGTGTTTACAGACAGACATGTCCATGCTGCAATACGAAGGTTGGAGAAGTGTTTACAGACAGACATGTTCATGCTGCAATACGAAGCTTAGAGAAGTATTTACAGACAGACATATTCAGGATGCAATACGAAGGTTAGAGAATTGTTTTAAGACAGACATGTCTATGCTGCAATACGAAAGGTTAGAGAAGTGTTTACAGACAGACATGTCCATGCTGTGTTTCGGAAGTCTTGTCATCAACAGCTGTGCAACAAACATAAGCCAAACCTAACACTGTACTTTTTTTTTTGTTTTTTTGTTTTTGATTTCCCTTTTGATACTATACAGCATTGCTGATAGACGTGGCATATTTCATTAATAGAGTGAGTGCTTAATGGAAACCAGTCTGTTCACATAACAGGTCTGCGTGCATCACCATAAACCGGGACAATAGTTATAGACTGACCCACGCCTCTAAGCCAGTAGATCAATTGCCTATGCAGTGAACCAGGACAAGCTTGTACTGGTGTATGCAACATGTAGACATACACCCTCGCACTCGCGAATGAGAGCTCATGCCGTGATGGAGTCCGGTCTGTCACTAACAAATGCTCACAGTCTCATCTCAATGTGAAACGTGTATCTAACGGAATTCGTACTCGGGTACAAGGAAGAACCACTACTTAGTTGTCCACACTACGCACACAAAGCTATACATATACAAGGCTATACATATACAAGGATAATCAAGCAAGGTTTCACTCGACTCAGAGAACACAATCATCTCAGGGGATACCGCACAATCCTACGTACTATCACTACCGCCGACGTACAGCCCGTCATAGATAGGTCACACTGTGGATACAATCACAAGCACTAACAAGGCAAACACCGCAGAACAACACGCCAAAGCGTGCGACGGTAGCGTAGATACAACTCAGATAGATATAATAGCATGGTGTCAACACTACGCATCCTCAATACGTATAAAGGTACCGTCTAGACATACACACACACCTCGAATAGCATTACAATATACGACGCTGACAGATATGTATATATATATATATATATATATATATATATATATATATATATATATATATATATATATATATATATATATATATATATATATATATATATATATATATATATATATATATATATATATATATACATACATACATACATATAAATATAAATATCTATGTATATGTATATGTATATATATATATATATATATATATATATATATTATATATATATATAATAAATATATATATATATACAGGGCCCATATGGACACACAAGCCACCATTGTTCTATATTCGTTAGCAATCCTACCTACATTCTGCATCGTAAAATACCACCACATACCACCACGGACCCCACACAATACCATCAATGCACACTGCTATATTCCGTAAACGCATACAGCAACTAATCCTTACAAGAGCACATAGCAACTCTCATAGGTACACGGCTTCACATACCATCACGGCCCGCAACTACCAACTGATTCCCACTGGGAGACTGGGACAGGGCATTCAAGGGACCATTGACCATGCAGCCAAACTCCTCAGCATTTCTGCGAGAACGCACGAGTGAGGTGTGTACAGCAGGTATAGTCAGGCAGCGCATGCTACAACAGAATGTATACACGCATACGCATACCAGTTGTATTAGAATAAAAACAACGGTGGTATGAGGAAAGGGCAACTATCGCCCCGCACCGGCACACTGACTTACATGTTATTTGAATTGCCCGTGTTGAAGTGGGAAGATCAATGTAGGGGCATTGTATGTACGCTCGAATTTATGCTGAAGAATATGCGAATCAATTGATCGGGACAGATGGCCAAGTACATGCATATAAGCGCACTGTGATAAAGACTATACTCTCATATATTCATCTTTGGTTCAAATGAATACCTGGGACAAGTCAGCAGTATATTCTTAATGACGAAATATAAAGTTCACCCCCACGCAGAAACGAGATCATACAAAGGTTAGGACCACTTAGAAATATACTAATGGTTATCTCTAAGCATTAAAATTCAAGCACAGCGCATGTGTATATCATTTACTGTATTTGTATGCCTGACAAATTGCACTTTCATTTGTGTATAGGTATTTGTGATATACTGTCCTCTCATAAGTATATAGGTATGTCTGATACACTACTCTCATATATGTGTATAGCTATGTGTGACATGTTGCCGTATATAGGTGACAATCACGCATAAAAAGCATCCATTTTACATGGCAATCTGTATGTTTCACTATAGGTAGAAATCGGCCAACACCGTGTCAACCAATATATAGAGATCACATTGGTACAGACATTCCTATTGCTTTGGAGCCTGTGGTTTAGTACTGACCAACATACCGGACTATTCATACACGAGTTGCAGGAAAAATACATAATAGCTTCCAGCAAAGTGCTATGAAACGAAGCTGTACCGCAGTATTTATGACAAAGTGTAGCTAATTGAAACGCAATGACGCAAAAGTATCAAGGGTGTCAATACATAGGTCGATGACTTCCAGTAGAGAATATAGAGTCAAACACATGAAATTAAAATACAGGTAATAGTTTACACTGCTTCCAGTCAATCTCAATTGTAAACACTTGTAAGTGTGTATACGCCCACCTGATTGTCTGCAGCTGTATGAATACACAGTCATAAATAAGATAACTAAGCACTGTGGTACCCGCTACTAAAAGAGTTTGTACTCTATTAATCCATTCGAGCTGAGAATCAGCAGCGTAAGCTCAAATACACGAACCTGTCCCAATTCCTCGGCTTCTCTGGTGTGACATAGGTCGGATCCTTGAACACCCCCACCTCATCTCGTTTCATACTTTGACTCATCGTTAAACAGATCGCTGTCTATACCGCTGTTTGTTCCAACCCTTCGATGGACTCTATGAGGCGGTTACAGACATCCGACATGTTCCTTATTCGGAGCACTGACGTATTCAAGGTGAACGTTGTACTTACACGGTGTGTCTGAGATCTAAAGATTGTCCATTTGTTGTTAAGAACTTTAATTACGTATGTTGTACATAGTGCTCAATTAGAGTGGATCGCCTACTATAAGCAATACGGGCCTGTGCCTGTCGCTCTACTTTCAGAGAGGATATTTATTATGTGCTGACACTGACAGCCCTCACAAAGAAACAAAAAAAGCCGTTGTGGAGCGGCAAATTGTACCAGTGTGTCACCGCTTTTGCAAAAGATGGGCATGAGTGATGTGTCTATGTAAATATCGAATATGTTTTTCACAGGAAGAGAGAAGTGAAAGTTTTTTTAAATAGACTGCTCGAGCAATGCTTTATACCAACGTCTGCTACATATTCAATACCGGACTGTAGCAGTGTAGGGCTACCGATTATGCACATCTTGAATCTATAGCTCTTTGATTGAGCCTATTTGGAGTATTTAATTGCTCTAACAAATCTATCGTTTACAAATGACTACTGTGTGTGATATTTTTTGTATACTTGGATACCGACGTCCACCAAAGCGGACTGTCACTTTTGGTTTGTTACACAAGACCATGTGGTTGATTATTTGTTTTACATATTTTAAGACGGATTAATGGTCCGGGTGGATAGTTCTCTCATGTATAGTCTTCGGATGCGCGTGGACCATGTGGTTGGTTATTTGTTTTACATATTTTAAGACAGACTACTGGTCCGGCCGGATAGTTCTCTAATGTATAGTCTTCGGATGGGTGTGAAATTGTTGTGCCTTTCCAGGTGCGTGTTATCCCATCAACAAACATTTATCCACCCCTCAAGAATGCGGAGGCGATGATTCCGCGCTTCACCTTCCCATCACACACAGGTAGGGTAGCACTCAACTGATTCATCACCCGCATACAAATATATTATCCACAACAGCTATTGGCCGATTTGAGTGCTCACTTCCACAGCTAATGTGGCGGCAATATACACGCGACGAATTTCGTCACTATGCGCGACATCAGCACATTCTTCCTGCAGTGCTTGCGACAGCACTTCACCTAGCACCTCCTGTCTTCGCGCGTGTGTCAATGTGTCTGCTCTGAGCTGTACTGCGTCAGCCTCGCAATGATTTGTTATAGATGGGGACGCCGAAGGGAATGGTAGAGATGTCGATGACTATTGAGTAAGTAGAGATATAGCGACGGCATCAGTCAGATATCTAGTGATCTCTGATATGGAATAAGAACTGAAGAACCCTCTGTTCAATATAACATCACTATGTTCTACCTTTGTCACTACAGTAGCCAAATATCTGGTGGTGGTTGTCAGCCGTGTAACAAGTAGAAGCCGGAAGTTAATATAAAGGAAGATCACCGCTTCGGTGAGAATACAACACTTCTTAAAAAAGCATGATAGGTAGCAAAAGTTCGGATGATCGGTCCTGCCAGTATACAACTAACATTCACATGAGCTCTCGTAAATTTTGGGCCATACGGTATCAACGTAGTGCTCATTCATACTGTTCTCAGTTTGGACGAGAGAAAGATTGCCATCGATTCTACCAAATACCCTCAGAGATTGCCGGCGGGATTTTCGAAAATAGATACAGCACTCCATACACCAATTGTTTGAAAGTGATGCAGATTATTTCACGATGTATTAATAACACAACTGCTTGTTTATATATATATATATATATATATATATATATATATATATATATATATATATATATATATATATACGCACACACACACACACACACACACACAAACATATATATATATATATAATATGCATATATATACATATATATATATATATATATATATATATATATATATGATATGCATATGATATGCATATACATACACACACACACACACACACACATATATATATATATATGTGTGTGTATGCCTATATGTATACTCATATATCCTTATATCTATATATCTATATATATCAATATATATATATATATATATATAAAATTTATTCATGCAATATGATTACTTTTGCAACTAATCTTTACTTGCTCGACTTGCTACCATTCAGTTGATCTTACGTGTGTAGTGTGTTGTTATAGGACGAGTGTTGATGCGCGGTTGATACCACCACTTGCGCTGTCGACTTCAAGATCGGATCGGACATCGCTAGGTCCGTCATTATCTATGTGATACAGGCATAACGCATGGATCCCTACGTGTCAGTTTTTGTAGCCATGCTGAGATCGTACGAGTTCTTTCCAAAATTCCAGGTGGTGTGTAATACACGCATATATCTTTATATTATATATATAAGAGATAACAATAAATACACTGTTTAAAAAAACTACTTGTTCTTCGGCTTCGGACAATAGTCCGATCAGGCTTATTATTTCATTTCTTCTCTCACTACTACTAGAGACAGTAGAGACACAGCCACACAACGCCCGCAGCATCAGTGTCGTGTTCATGTTTGGGGCACAGGGTCATGTAAATAGTATACAATGAAAAAAATGTCTGTAGAATTGTAAATATCAATACATGCGTTCTACAAAAAATCGGGGGCATCAGGCCCAGGCCCCAGGGTATCATGCTATTTTCTTGTATAGAGATGTCAATAGGATTTGTCGTTCACAAATGTGTCAAATGAGTGAGAAGGGTTATGCCATTTAAAAGCCCCACTCTTCCTTCCCTTTGCCTCTATCCTAACGCTCGCTCCAGGGGCCCTGGGCTGAGATTTTTTTTCTGTTTCACTAAAAACAAATCATATGTGTACTGTATACTGTATATTTAATAAAATATAAGAAAAACCATAGAGCGCCAGTTATGCTCCTCACTCGATACAAATAATTTTTAAAAGGAGTCAATAAGTATATTTCACTCTAGCGTAGAGTAAGACAGGACTCGCAGCCAGTAAATGCTCGAGAATTATTCAATTTTTTGTTTTATGAATCTGGATGTACACATTTTTTCTATTTTTTCCCTGGGTTATATTTGGCTTCTTTTGTTTTAAAAAACAAAATCTTTATTTTTTTCGGTTAAAAAGAAGAGCAAAAAGCGGTGTGGAATAGTCCCCGTAGCTCTGTGGACTACTGAGGAGTGAGGACTGAGGAGTCTGAGGACAGCGGAGCCTATGTTTTGTTTTTATTCTTTAAAATATGATTTATTTTTGTAAAATACATAAATATTTTACAAAAATAGAACAACGATTTTTTTGTCACATGTGGTGATTGGCATCGATAGCCAAAGCCCAAAATACTAAAATACATAGCGATTCGTATCCGCATAGCCTTCTAAAAAACATCCGATTGCAAAAAAAGGGTCATAGCCCATTACTCCATATTCCCCTGGTTGGCCCATCAGTTATTTCCAATTTGAAGTAGGGTCTAATAGTAGAAGTACTTGGTTACATATTCATTTTGAAAAGCGTAGGAAACAGTAGGTTTTCGAAAAAAAATGTTCCTAAAAATTTCGTCGAAAACGCCAGTCATCGGGATTTGTCTCGGCCCAATTTGTACCAGTATTTATTTCCATTTGAACATTGTAATTAAATCCATCAGAAACAGTAGTCAAGACTACACGTATGCGTGTGGGTGTATGTAAATATTAGTGTGCGCGTGTGAGGGAGCGACCGAGCGAGTGATTGTGTGATATAGTATGCGTGAATGTGTATGTCTATTTGTGAGCGTGTGTGACTAAGTAGCAGTGCGTATGTGTGTGTGTGTGTGAGAGTTGAATGTGAGAGAGGGTGGGGCCCCTCAAGAAATTACCTGCTGTAATTTCAGAAAATAAAACCTTAAATTATATAATGAGGTGCTTTATGATTCTATCTGGACGGGTGTACACGCGAGAGAGAGTGTGAGTGAATGAGTGAGTAAGAATGGATGCGTAAGTGAGTGAACGTCTGTGTGTTAGTGTGTGTGAATGTGTGTGGGTGTATGGTTGTGTCTAATGAGAGCCTGTATGTGAGGAGTGTGTATGTGAGAGTAAACGTGAGAGTGTTTAGTGTGGGTGCATGGGTGTGTCTTATGAGTTTATGTGCGAGGTGTGTGTGTGTTTGAGGAGTGAGTGAGTGAGTGAGTGAGTGTGGGTGGTTGTTTGCATTAGTGATGTGTGAGTTAGAGAGAGTGTGATATTGAGCGTGTGCGAGATTGTATGTGAATGTACACATATGTATGTGTGAACGAGTTAGTGAATGGGTGGGTATGCGGGTGGTGCCGCGTGTGTGTGTGTGTGTGAGCTGGTGATACGGTGTGTTTACCGCCTGCTGTTGGGTGAGTGGCCTACGACTCTAAGCTTGCAGTCCCCGCGGCGTCGCAACCGTGATTTGGAAAAAAAACTATAAAAAATAGTTGTTCTATTTTTATACATTCTTTTAAAAGTGACAATTTTATTTATTTAGTAAAAAATTCATCGACAAACTTTTTTGAAATTTGCAAAACATGATTATTTTCCGGTCTTTTCAACTTTTATTATTATTAATATTTTGCCTCTTGACTTTTGAGAGTAGTATTTGAATATGTACTTGATTGAGTAGAGAATACATACTATATATATAAAATAGAGTAATTATTGACAGTATTTGACAGGGTGACAAGTGACAAGTGACAACTGACACAAGCTCATCCTTTATATAGTCCATTAGTCCATCACTCTAACGAGTGACGAGAGTCAGTAACTGTGAGACTGTGAGTGTGAGCTTCAGAGGCTGTGACTCATGTGAGCTTTCGTCAGCTGTCTCAGCACTGTCAGCAGTCAGCAGTTCAGCACTCAGCACTATCCGGCACTCGGCAGTGGAGTCAGTGGAACAGCTATTCAGCCCACAGGCCCACAGGCCCACAGTCTACACCCCACAACTCTACAACACAAAGGGGTCAGGATTCAGGATTCAGGATTCAGGATTCAGGATTCAGGATTCAGGATTCAGGATTCAGGAGTTCAGGATATCTATAATAACAAGAGTGAGTAATAATTACATAAAACACTGTAAAGAATGATGATAAAAATAGAACTCACAGAGTCGCAGACTCACAGTCCACAGCCCTACAGAACACTGATAACTGAGGAGTGAGCAAGTGAGGATAGTAGAGTAGTAGTGGACCAGGAATCCAGGATGGACACTGACTGTCACAGTCAATCAGTCACACATTGAGCCTCAGAGGTCACAGTCGAAACAGTTACAGACTCACAGTCTGACCTGTACAGGCTTTCACACTCACAGTCTCAGTCTTACACAGGCTCACAGGGTCACTGCCGCAGGCTCACAGGCTCACTGCCGCTTACAATGCCTCACACAGTCAAGTTGTCAACCGTGTCACACTTCACTGTTCTGTTCAGTTGTTCACAAACGGTGGAGTTCACACTTCACAAGTTCACAGCCTCGTACTCTCACCATCTCAGTTCTCACTGTACATACCCAGGAGCCCAGCCACGCTACCACAGCGTACAGGACTACAGGCCCACAGCCAACAGGCCACAGCTCACAACGAGAGTTAACAACACAACATCGGTGCGGCCCCTGCAGGGCTGCGGTCGCTGGCTAAACAGAAATAATAGATAAATGCCATTGGAGAAAAAATTCATTGTCAACAAGACAACTCAACATCACAAGATTTTTTTATTAATTTAACAGGACAATGCTGACCTGGAGTCCTGGACTGGGACAGTGGACACCTGGTCAGCTGACAGGGATCCCATTGTGCTCTGTACCTCTGGTGTCCCAATAGAAACAATCTGTTATTGCCTAAATAAAGAGGGAGTTATAATTATTCTTAGTTGGATTTGGGAATTGGAATATTTGACTATTTGTACACGGTGTAAATAGAGTACAATATGATTAGTGTTTATACTTTCAAAATTTGGTTTTAACTGTTCGGCTTTCACGTGCGAATACAATGGATGCATTTCTGTTTGTTTTTTTAGTCTTTTTTTTAAAAAAAGACTCTTTTGTATTATATATTATTTATAAAAAAATAAAAAAATGCTACTTGTGTACATACTGCATGAATAAAATGTTGTAGAAGCATGTATAAATAGTCGGCCACAGGCATCAAATCCTTCTCAGCAGAAGTATCAAGTCAATTCGTCTTCTAATTGACAGTCATACCTGACAATGTCGTCAAATTTAGTGAATTCTACAATCTTCCACGTCGATGGCTTGTGCTGTGGCGGAGAGGCCACACTAATACGTGAAACACTAGAGCCCCTTGAGGGTGTTGTGAGCGTCAAAGTCTCCGTAGTAGATAGAAGGGCAAAGGTTGAGCACACAAGCGCCATTGACATAGAAACAATCCTGAAACTGCTCAATGACGAGTATATGGGTGCACGCATAGAACAGAACGGTGATGTTGTATCAGATTCCGAAGGTCAAAGGTCCCGTTTATGTGGAATGAGTTATGCCAGTTTCGCGAGACTATGTCTACCAATTCTGCAAACGTCACTGTTCGCGGTTGCCTGTATTATGTACTGGTTAGGTTATATGCATACTGCCTTTATCTGTAGCATCGTATGTATAGTCTTATCTGGATCCTTATTCTACAAGGCTGCTCTATCTCTTTTGCGTCGATTGCCCAACGCTGAGCTTTTGATGGCCATAGCGGTGGTTGGTAGTCTATGTCTCGGAAACTGGCTAGAAGCCGCTTCAGTGGGTACTATAGTAGCTGTACTGGATGCAATTGTTTTATATACACATGAGCGAGTCGATCGAAGATTAAACAGCAGTATTGTAGTGAAACCACCAACAGTGGACGTACCCGAGGGAGGTTCTCAATTAGTCTCACAGTTGGTACCAGGCAGCGTGTATGTTGCACGTGCTGGGGACGCACTACCGACCGACAGCGAAGTTAAGCAGGGATCGGCAAATGTGGATGAAAGTAGTATCACTGGTGAAGCTATGCCTCAGCCCAAAGCTGTAGGAGACACGGTACTGAGCGGTTCTGTGTTGACAAGTGGATTCTTGCAGGTGGTGGCGACTAAGCCGGCGAACGAGTCCTTCGTCTCCAGAATTGAAGATGCGGTGTTGGATGCGAAAAGTATGTCTTGTTTGCAATTGAATGGGCAACCTGTATGCATATATAAATGTAGCATGAGAGTATCATATATCATTTTGATCATGTGGTAAAATCTATCAGTACGTAGGCCTACAAGTATGCGTTATTTAAAATGTGCACGATTATACAATGTTTGATAATATATATATACATATATATATATATATATATATATATATATATATATATATATATCATATCATATCTATATTTATATATTCACATTATATATATACATAGATATACATATGTACATATCTATATAATCCCTATATATATACATATCTGTATCATATCAGTATATATATATATATATATATATTACATATATATGGCCATATATATATACATATATATATATATATATATACAGAGATACAGATATGCATATATTTGTATTATATATATCCTCATATATATATATATATGCCACAAACATATATATGTATATACATATATGCATGCATATATATATATATGTTATATATATATATATATATATATATATATTCATAATCATATATCTATATTCATATCTTTATCCATATATCATATATATATATATATATATATATATTAACATATATATACACATACATATATATATATATATGTATATATATATGTATCATCATCATGTATCATCATCACACATATATATATATCAATCACGAATAAGCATATATGTCTATGTCTATAACTATATTTATGTCTATATTTATATTTTCGTTTATGTAATATGTATATGTCTATGTCTATATTTAAATGTCTATATATATACGTATGTAAGTATCGATGCATACATATATGTATATATTTTTATATAGGTATATATACATACACAAACACACACACAGACACACACACATCTAAAACCCTAAAACCCTAAAACACACACACACACACATATATATATATATATATATATATATATGATATTTACAAGTATGTAATGTACATTTTCATATAAACATCAATAAGTACACACACACACACACATATATATATATATATATATTTAATATGAATTATTGTTTACACTTTGTGTAAAGATCTAATGAAATAAGTGGGCTCCATTTCAGCACTCATATGTGCATGCGCCCATCCTATAATGAAGCATACCTATTTGTGTGCATCGAGATCATTGATTTCCAGTAGCGCTCACATAAACCAGCATATGGTCTATTACATGCACCTATGTTTTCTTGTGCAAGGACATTGATATTATTTGCACTCTAGTACGCCGTAGCTACCTTTACAATTAAGCTTCGACCTCGCATCATTCTATATACCCACCGAATTTATGTACTGGAAATCAAATCGCCCCTCAGCCAGAAAAAACTCATCATGTCTTGATGCGTTACACTTCTGCGAGCTATCCTGTACCAGACGTCTGCCATACAAAGTGAATGTCAATCGATTTTTTTTTGAATACTTACATCTCCTATTATAATCCACCACAGACACCCGATCCCAAACCGACGAGCTGGTCTCACGTTTTGTCGTGTGGTATATGCCAACAGTGATCCTCATCGCCACGATCGTTGCCTTGGTAACCAAGGATCCTCACAAATTCCTGGTAATCCTGGTAGCCGGGTGTCCGTGCTCTCTAGTAGCGGCTGCACCGTTTGTGCAGAGTGCGGCGCTAACTGTCTTGGCGAAGAATGGCCTGCTGCTGAAGCATTCGAGTACGCTGGAAGACCTGGCTCGGCTTGGGCTGTTTGCCTTTGACAAGACGGGTACCCTCACCATGGGCCAATTCACCTTGGTAGACATGCAGTTGATCGATGCGGCTACAACAGACGCCAATGCCGCGGGTGCTGCGCCTGGGTTAGCCGGTGCGAATGCGGATGGCGCCGGTATCACATCCACTCAAAAATGGGAGAAGGCGGATGTGCACCGATGGCTGGCGGCGGTGGAGGCCCGAGACTCGCACCCGTTGGCGCGCTCGCTGGTCATGAGCTACACGGGCTGTCTGACGGCTTTCATGGGTGTGGTGGACGGTGGCTTACCCGAGGTACAGAACTTCGAACGCCACGGTCGCGACGGA
The DNA here is from genome assembly GCA_001586965.3 of Sphaeroforma sirkka. Lineage (NCBI taxonomy): Eukaryota > Ichthyosporea > Ichthyophonida > Sphaeroforma > Sphaeroforma sirkka. The sequence continues at coordinate 153,913 of LUCW03001636.1, forward strand.
GTGAGTGGGTCGGTGTGCGAGCACGTGGTGGGGGTGGGCAATGCGAAGTTTGTGGCCCAACTTACCGGTACAGAGGTGCCTCCGGGGATAGTGCTGCGTGGGGAAGGAGCCAAAGGCACTACATGCTTGTACGTGACGGTGGATGGGTCGTTAGCCGCCACGCTGCTACTGTCCGATGAGGCAAGACCCGATGCCCCGAGAGTTCTACGCACACTTCGAGACATGGGTATACGGCCTGTGATGCTGACCGGTGACAAGCACAGCACAGCTGTAGAAGTGGCCAAGCACGTGGGAATAGACGAAGTGGATGTGTTTTCTGGGTTACTACCTGAGACGAAAGCATCGCTGTTGTGTCGGCTGAGTGAGTTTTCGTCAGTCAATCACGACGCGGCTTTGTACTCGCACGAGGAGATGACAGCCAATGAAAACGCCCCATTACTTCCGGTACGTAACAATTCGACATTGGATGGGAGTATATGTACACGAGATGACGCCAAGCACAAACCACACTCACGGTTAACAGTGGGCTTTGTAGGGGATGGACTGAACGACTGTCCCGCGTTGGCGACGGCAAATGTGGGTATAGTAATGCAGGAAGTGGGTGCAAGAGCAACCACGGACGCCGCCATGGGAGTAATACAAGACTCGTCTCTAGATACGATACCCTACGCTATAATCACAGCCAGACGCACACAGCGACTGGTATTGATGAACATCATACTGGCCTTGGCCATCAATTTGGTGGTGATTGGCTGTGCGGCGTTCATGCGCTTACCTCTGTGGGTTAGTGTGATGGCGGATAGTGCTGGATTGCTGGCTGTGATGCTCAATGGGCTGTGGCCATTGTGTTGGAACGATGTCAGTAAAACCGTGGAGCGCAAGCAGGCTGGTATGGTTTGAGAGGGTGTACATGACCGTGTTTATTTGGGAGGGGGGGGGGTCAAAAAAGGAATGGGGCAATTATCCCCGGAAAGTTTAGATTAATTTAGTAGCTGGTTTTAAACGCCATTAGCTGCCATCACAGGACGATACGGGTGGCGCCGAAATAGTTTGTGAGCGTTTGGTGAGTATCCGCCTGCGTGAGTGAAGTGCATTATATTCAACTGAGATTGAAAGACTGCAAATGTACAACTAGTAGGGCACCAATAAATAAAAGAGTAAATTGTGCCGCGTATTGTCATTACGAGTATCCTGGTATGTGTGTGTACATATGTTCAAAGCTTCAAGTCTCGACGTTTTCACCCATCTAAAAGCGACATCGCATCACATAGACACCTGGATGGTGTGGACCAACCCAATCAGCAAGCGCACATGGACAAGGCGACTAATTCGGACATGGTGTATTAGTACCAAGTAAGAATAGCGTTTATTTAATTAACGATACAGTTATCCGCGCTGATCAGATTGCATAGTTTGTACTCGGTAGTCTCTTTACAAGCTTTAGAGTCGCACCTGGTCACAGACACTCGAGTAGAGCCCACATTATCTCATCTGGACTTAGTCCCTTTACAAGCTTTACAGTCACACCTGGCCACAGACATTCGAGTAGAGCCCACATAATCTCAACTGGACTTAGCCTTTGCCGACCGCTCGCAACACGCTTTGATCCCAATCAAGGAGCAGTCTTACGACTATGCAGCAAACCAGACAGTGACTATGTAACCAGTTCTCATTTCTCCGTCAAGTACACTCCACTCAGTGACAATTCCAGGGCACTCGTATGCGCAGATAGCAATCTCTGCCACTGTCGAGTTATGTTAACACACCCATTTGGCACAGTAGCATGTGCAAGTGCATTTGACTGTCTTAGTTGCAGAGCAAAGCATGTGAGCGTCGCTGGTGCGTTCAATATCTCTAAGAGGCTAGAAAGGTGGGGATTTGAACAAGCAAGTTCACTATAGTGTACGTAGAGTGGAGGGCTTGTATAACTTTAATACAAACAGTTACTTGCATCTTTAGCATACATTCGCTCCCACCCAGGTAATAGTCGTTTTGCGTAGTAGAAATGGTGCTCAAGTAGTATAGGTTAGATTCGAGAGCTACCGGGTGCAGATGCTGGGTCGGCTTTAAACACTTGATTTAAAAGACTCTAAATACGTATTTGTAAGTGTGCATACTAGCCATCCTGGATCACTCCTCTACCGTAGACACACCACCCAAGTGAACCAGCATGGGGCACAGGATTACGATACTTAACTGTTAATTCGACACGGATGTTTTATTGAGACTTAGTCTCTCTTGTACATATGTGTATATGCATGTTTACCTATAGCGACACGGGGGATAGAGTGAAATGGAGAGCCTACGTTGTGGAATTTAGGGCAAGTCGAGGTTCCTTCCCAATGTTTCTCTGTCTCTACGTTTTACTTCCCAATAGCATGCGCTTTTACGCACTCTACTATATATACACCTGCTTGATCCAGGATTACCAGAGGGATATAACGAACAAAATTCGCTTGTGGTCATACGAGTACTTGTGTGGTTGCAAAGATACTATGTTGGGCATGAAATGATCTCAACATTGCTGCGATTGTATGCGAGGGCCGTGTTCTGTGAGTTGTAGTGCTGGTAGTGTTGGAACAATCGTACAACACCTGGATATAGGCGCTGAAGTGTTGCCTTATCACCGACTATTAGCACCGGTCCATTCCGATGTAAAGTGGACAGCCCTGATGGTATAATCGCTCATAGACGGCACAGCTGTACTCCAGGTACGGGACATTTCCAGCTGAGCGACGAGACTCACCACAGTAAACAACACGGCCAGCATCAGCAACACACAGTGTGTCCAGTCTATGTGCACCACCACGACGCGAGAGGGTTGGGTTGGGGCGACCGGCGCGAATGTACCAGCCTGCAAGGGCGGGGGAATGGTGGGGTTAAGACGTTGTTATGCGATATTGTATGTGTATACAGACTGATATGAATATACATATGTTATGTTTGTACAATGAAAGTGTGCTCGTGCTATCATGTGAATAAATATAGAAGAGGGTCTCGCGGATAATGGAGACGACTGCAAATACACACAGCATACAGCCCGTCCTGCGACTGAGTGCATCGCAGCTGCGAGAAATGTGTGTTTGTGGGGGTGTGGCTCGAGAGCGAGGTAGTCTGCACAGTTGGCGGTGTGAGGTTACCATTGACACAACAAAAGGTGTCGTCGAACCACCTCGATAGAAGTCTGATATAGCTGGGAAAAGTGTTGTATACTGTTGGTATCATGGCACCAGGTACTATCGAGGCCATGAAAGGTCCTCAGCGCGTGTGGTCGTTCGGCCGTTAAAGACACAGGAACACTGTTAATTGTTGATAAGAACGAACACTGTTAATTGTTAATAAGAACGAACACTTGTTAATTGTTAATAAGAACGAACACTGTTAATTGTTAATAAGAACGAACACTGTTAATTGTTAATAAGGACGAACACTGTCAATTTTTAATAAGAACGAACACTGTTAATTGTTAATAAGAACGAACACTGTTAATTGTTAATAAGAACGAACACTGTTAATTGTTAATAAGAACGAACACTGTTAATTGTTAATAAGAACACGTCACACGTACCTGAGGCTCTCTACTACGGAGGTTGATGCTGCTCGATGTTTTAACCGACGACCGTGCAGGCATACCACGGCCAGACTTTGAGGCTACATCAATCTGCGACGCATAACGCGACAGGCCGTTCGATCCGATATCCTTAGAGCTCTGCATGCATGCATACGGAATATATACGGCATTAGTACGAGCACGTGTGCGTTAGCCATGAAACACGATTTATAAACAAATAGGCCAGGATTGTGTTTGTTATCTAGAGTAGGTAAATGAGTCGTCAGGTTGCCCAATAAGCCCGGAATTGCCTCCAGAAGTGTGCATATGGGGAAGTGATGTGATCGATCTGTGGCATACATTCGCAGCCCTGATAGATACGCAGTAGTCGCTCACCGCGCCTCCACACTTTGAGGCTTGGTGGTGTACACCAATATGCAGTCGAACACAGGATCATAGCCTCTGATTGCTAATGCATAGAACGCAAGATCATAACTTCTGATTGCTAAACACTTCTCTAAGGCCGATTGACCAGCAGTCTAGAAGCACACAATGAACAAGACAATACCTATTTTTTATAGCATTTGTCACGTTTGCGTAGTTCCAAAAATCAACCCATAATATCTCGGCGGGATATGCACAAAGTTCTTCGGAGGAGGGCCTATAGGCACCTTCTGATAGATACCTCCGGTGTCACTCGTGCGGGACAAACACGCATCAGCATACTCAACAACCACGTACCATCGCCATAGTACACATAGCATTCTCGTAACATGATCCAACCTGCGATTCCTACGCATATAGCCAACTAGGCGGCTTCACATGAGTACCTCCAGATATATAAAAGGAGTGTAACCAATCCAGAACACCGAGGTTCTACATACGGGATGCACAAATGACCCATCTACAGCACATGGGGTAGCATACATACATGTCCACCGTTCACTCGCAACAAACTTAATGAGCACATGCACACACGGCGTCCTAACGCTTACATCGTATGACGACAAGATCATCCGCCTGACCCGTGTCCACTTCCGCCTTCGCACATAACTGGCAGCCTGCATGCAAAACACACAGCGGGTGTTATAGAGTGGGGCCAATGGCACAGCCCGGTTGTTCGATGTCTTGGGGGTGTACGGTACAACAGCAAGGTAGTGGTCAGTAGTTGCATCGTATTCGTCCAATACAGTCCTTGTGCAATGCAGTCATAGTGTAATACAGTCCTAGTGCAATACAGTCCTGGTGCAATACAGTCCTAGTGAAATACAGTCCTGGTGCAACACAGTCCTGGTGCAACCCACAAAGCCCCACAGCCTCAATGTCCCAGTGCTCTCATACACTTTGAGTCGATCAGAACGGACCACGAACACACCTCGTGACTATTACAGGCCTGTAAAGGAGCGCACATATACATTGACGGTGTGCTGTGTGTGTGTGATTTAACATATTATGGGCTAGTGTAATATCTTCTCCAACAGTATTCTAATATTACAAGCTTTTAAACCCTAACCCCTAGATTCCTAGTAATAAAGTGAAAAACATTGTCGCCCGATAAGACCGGATCTCCTGTGATGAAGCAATTGTACCGAAACACAACACGAACAGATCTTGCAAGGGGAGAAGCCCAAACCTTGGGTCGATTGAACCATGTACTCGTCCAGAAGCTGAAGGCGTATTGCCAGCCCTCGCTATCGTACTTCTCAGGGTTCTTATTGTATGTCCAGTCACCAGTCCATTCCCAACCTACGAATGGCAAGAGGATAGTATGAGACCACTAAGCAGTGGAAGAGCATGGGTGGAGGGTATGAACTAGCATAGACAAGCGACTGTGAGTAAATGGGTGTGTGAGAATGTTTGTGGTTTAAACAAGTTTGTCTTGTACATGTGTGCATACACCGAGTATTCAAGTATGAAAACCTACTTTCATTCATACACATGTGTATTTGTACGATATTACATGCAAAGATGCGACGAGCATAATCAGTAAATACCAGCTATTTACATCGATTTGTTCCAATACTTGTACAATATTACAATATTACAGACAAACCATTACATGTACTGAATATTCCACAGAGAATCACACAAATATGAACTGCAAACTAAGCAAACAAATAGACGCTCAGTCATCAGTACAAACAGCCACATATAAAGGCAGAAATAAGAAGCATACATGACATGCGTACAATGAAAAACCGGAAATTAAAGTGATATATCCACCTACATAGTTGTATAACAGCTCATTGAAACTTTTCCGAATACTTGTATACAAACTAATACACAAAGTCTTGACCGCTTGTTGACCAAATAACATGAGCCGTCATGAAGAGTGGAGGACCCCTCTGACCAAAAACATGTCGTCCACACGTGATGCTATAAAACTGTACGAAAACGTCGCTACATGACAAATAACTCAACTATACGCTATATATATATATATATATATATATATATATATATATATATATATATATATATATATATATATATATATATATATATATATATATATATACAGATCTATATATTTATATATATATATATATATTTGTATATATATATATATATATATATAATATATATATATATATATATATATATATATATATATATATATATATATATATATATATATATATATAATATGATATATATATATATATATATAGGTATATATACCTGGAGAGAGCTTCTGCTGGTCCAGGGCTATTGACTGTGTGCCATCCTTAAGCGACCATTGCCCTCGCTTGTCCATGCCAGGCACCAGCCACATGGTGCTGTACGCTCCAAACAGCCCACTACGCTGGTTCTCGTAGACAGTTATCTTCACCTCCGCTGCCTTGCCCGACACCTTACGCTGGTTTTGTTCATCTGGTCAAGTACAGTAAGTGCACATGAGCGTGAGAGTATAGTAAATGCACTTGGGCGTGAGAGTATAGTAAGTGCACATGGGCGTGAGTACAGGTACATAACTAGTGGTTGCACAGGCACGGGCGCAAACCGCTTGGTCGCTATTTTTGGGCTTAAGCTTTCGCTCGCCCCTATAGGATCTACAAACAACCGTGCCACATCCCCACACTCACACCGCCAGCCCCCGAGCCCTGTCTGCTATGACTGTCGTTCTCCCCATCGCGCATATTGAGAGAGACGGAGTGCATCCAAGCCGTGCCAGAACATTCATCCAAACTCCCAACGGCACACGTAGCACAAATACAACCCATACGATCGCCTGTAAGATGTGTACTTGCAAACAGCCATGCACAACCCCTCCCACCCCCCCCCCACACACCATTGACCCCCCCCCCACACACCATTGACCCCCACACACCATTGACCCCCCACACCATTGACCCTGTGTCTTTCCAACCATGACCGTTCTTGGTCACATCGCGCACGTTGAGCGACGAGTGCGACCGCATGGGCATCGTTTTCTGTGACATGTTTTGTTCGGGGTCCGAGCCTCGGTCTCCTGGCAGCCACTCACTCGTTGCAAAACTCGAGGCAACCCAACCCTACCCCATCGTCGCTCAGGGTGCCGTCCTTGGTTGCAGATGAAGCGTAGGTCGTAGGCGTAGGGTTAAGGGTTAAGCGCTGGAGGGAGTTTGAGGTCTCGCGAGCAATGCGGAACACGGATGGCGTGTACTGACAGACGTTATCTGACAACTAAAGGAGATCTCACCACTCGTTGATTCGCCAGGTAATACGCTATAACCACGCACGTGTAGGACTGCGAGAGTACAGACGTGTTTTGCGAACGTGAACGAGGGGTAGCGCACACAATCAGCCTTACTGCATGCCACAGATACGGTGCCCGCTATATACTCAAGTGCCAATAGCGAGACAGGATCAAAGAACATAGCTTCCTCCATCCATACAAGGGAGACAGCAAACAGCCTACAACATATATTGATTGAGGCACAAAGCGTGCATGAGACTTGCACAACATAGCTATATAATACATACTATGTGTTCTGAGCTGCTGCTGCAGGCACGAGGTCTTTGTTTCATTTGCGGGTCCACTCGGAGCGTAAGTTCACTGTGACGTTTGTCTGTAGAATAGAGTGTTAGGTGCTGATATTATGCATGTAACTTTGAAGAACAAGCTATGTAATAACACTGCATGTGTTGTGAGTATATGAGATTCCCTACGTATAATATGTATACCAAACCACGAACCCTACTATTGCGCCACAAGCTCCAAGTACATCCTGGAGTTTTGACAGAAACTAACAACTGTTCACTACCACTGAATGATATGTATATGATAGGTCATGTTTATATAGTTACGCATGCGCACAGACTTAAATATATACCTCCATGTATTCTTATATATATACATGTTTACGTAAATATATCCAAAAATAATATAATTTACTCCTATACATTAATATATATATCTTTTTGTATGTCACATTTGCGCACAGACTTAACTATTTGCCTCCGTGGATTCCTGTATATCATGCATGTTTACGTAAATACATCCAAAATAATATAATATACTCCTATACATACTTGAATTGATATGTCTTTTTATATGTCACATCTTTTGCAATACTAAAAAGTGTAAGTGTTTGCTGGTATATAAAAATACATGTTTGCGCTATATACATATTAATGCTTATAGGTGAGAGTAATTTAAAATTCTCGTGCATACATACATATTTGGACAGCTATGGTAACATATTGCAAACATTTTCTTTTAGTCAAATATATATGACAATATATATATATATATATATATATATGTGTGTGTGTATATATATATGAATATTTGTACAAAATACATAATACTGATATATACACATACGAGTTGCAATAATCACTTATATACTTGTCTGAAGATGGAGACAGTGTAGTGTGTAAGAGAGATCAAAATACACACATACATATACAAGCACAAATTTGAAAATCATATCCACTCACTCATATCATATCAGTACCTGTTCAAATATAGATTCATGTTCAGAATTGATACACCAGTTCACGATGTACGAGGCATACCTCCGAGCGATTTGACACGGGATTGTGTCTTGCCACTGTGGTTGTCTGATTTAGGCCTTCTATTGTTATGTGTGGTGGAGTGTGGGAGGTGCTGGGTATGGGTTATCTCCTGATGTCGAGTGTTCTGATATATACTGCTGCCGTGCTGCGAGTGCATGCGTGTTGCCATGGCAACGGGACTATCTTTGTCTCCTTCTTTCGTCCCGTACTGTCCTCCTTCACCAACTACCGTAACACTACGGTCATTCTTGATGTGCGTATGAGCCATGCCCGCTATATGTTCGGTACTCTCCATTGCCTCGTGTATGTTGTTTGATCCACGCGAGTTGGTTGGTCCCGCTGGCGCGTTGTGTGTGGGTGATGTTGAGGATGATTCTGCTGTTGAGTTGGCCCTACCGTTCCGGTGATGCGTCAAGTCCGGGGTTCCTGTTAAAGAAGGTATGGCGTGGGTGGGTCAATAAACATAGTTAACTAGTTGATTTCTTGCTTGTATGTGGGTGTTTGGTCATGTTCGTATCTGTGCGTGTGTTCGTGAACGAAAGATATATGGCTGTGCACGTACACTTAAAAGATAAAGTATACGACAACTACAGGTTAGCCGTTGCGAGAGAGGTTGTTTCTAAATCAGTAGCTGCAATGACGTAACTAATTGCAACATATCAGTTAAAGTAACCAAACCTAACTGAAGAATTAATGCGCGTCTAGTGCTCACAGGTACAAACACATAATACAACTAACACTCATTCATTGCCCGCCAATTTGTTCTTAACACAGATGTACTGTCGTGACTGTTTGTATAATCACGCACGCGTACATGTCGCATCGTCAAGTCTTTGTGCACTGACACACGTGTTATTTTCAGAGGTGAGTAGGAAGCTCGGCGGATCCAAAATGATATCACTGTGCTCCTGCCATAGGCCCATGAATATACGTGGACACATCACCGAGCACATTTCAGAATAAACCACAAATGATTACACTGTCTCATGCCAAGAAGAAGAAATGGATGCAAATGATTACACTGTCTCATGCCAAGAAGAAGAAATGGATGGAACTTTTTATAAACACTCGGCTAGTTCAGACAGACATGCTATAAGTCTACAATATACTACATATACGTAGATGAGTGTACGAGGTGACGTACATCAGACTATACACAGGTGGACCGGGAATTCAGACATGACACCTGCAAATAGTGCTAGTGACTATTGTGTGGGGAATTCATATATGACCCGTACAAATAGTGCTAGTGACTATTGTGTGGGGAATTCATATATGACCCGTACAAATAGTGCTAGTGACTATTGTGTGGGGAATTCAGACATGACCCCTACAAAGAGTGGTATTGACTATTGTGTGGGGTGTTCAGACCTGACCCCTGCAAATAGTGCTAGTAACTATTGTGTAGGAAATTCAGACACTTCCGCTGCAAATAGTGCTAGTGACTATTGTGTGGGGAATTTAGACACGACCGCTGCAAATAGTACTAGTGACTTCTATATAAGAGCCGCCTTGCTCACGCGTAACCACTCGACAGCTGGAATCGTCCATACAGGCCATAAATGGGTGAGTACATTCGAATGACTTTTAGGGTAATAACTCATACTTGCAATAATCAAAACAAGCCATTTTTGGACATTTGAAAGTGCAAAGGGTACGGAGGCTCTATCACAACACTCGCCATGATGTGAATCACACATAGTTAACCACACACCCACAGGAACTACATTTGACAATGCAATAGCACACTATAGAGTACAGAGGTTCTATCACAACACTCGCCATGCTGTGAATCACACATAGTCAACCACCCACCACAAGAACTCACGCCGGCGGTTGAGGTTCAGAGTAGTGCACGTACACGTACACAGACACACCTGACGTTAGCGCATACAGACTCACCTGGGAGTTTAGAGCTGCGTATGCTTTGTACAGTGACGTCTCCCATGCTGAACAGTGACTTTGATTCACACGGACTGTCCGCTTGCTTGAGCTTGGTTTCACCCACCGACCCTGTACGCTCGATTATTGTCGTTCCTCCGGAATCCTTGGAACTAAGGGGGAATAAACGGGGTAGCCAATTTATAAATGCCAACATATGTATATAAAGGTAATAGTACACGAGTCTGCATACGTGTATGCTTGGTATATATGCCATCAAGTAGTTCAATGATTAGCACTGAATTGGCATACGTGTATACCTATACATGCCGTCAAGTAGTTCAATGGTATGCATTGAATTAAGATATGTGGCACCCTAAATGCATATTGCATAAACATTTCCGTTTTTGGATACCGGGCGCTAGGCCAATGTAGAAATCGATCGGTGGTTGTCAATTGTACTTTGTGTTCGCCTGCGTTACACGCGATTGCTTGCATGTAATTGAAGCCCACGTGAAACTCCTTGCACAAGTGCAAGTGCGAACATATTAATGTATATCCCTATGTAGATATCTCAATGTATATCCCTGGGTAGATATATCAATGTATATCCCTGGGTAGATATATCAATGTATATCCCTGGGTAGATATATCAATGTATATCCCTGGGTAGATATATCAATGTATATCCTGGGTAGATATATCAATGTATATCCCTGGGTAGATATATCAATGTATATCCTGGGTAGATATATCAATGTATATCCCTGGGTAGATATATCAATGTATATCCCTGGGTAGATATATCAATGTATATCCCTGGGTAGATATATCAATGTATATCCCTGGGTAGATATATCAATGTATATCCCTGGGTAGATATATCAATGTATATCCCTGGGTAGAAATATCTATGTCTATCCCTGGGTAGATATATCAATGTATATCCATGGATTATCATCATCCTGATCCAATGTTTTTGTATCTTTTCATGCTTAAATAGCTCTATACAGCAACCTCATACTCAGAAAACTTGGTTTTATGCATATAAGAGTTTTAAGAGTATATACAATTAACATACGATAAGGCACTTGGATTTCGCTTGAATAAATTGCTGATCTTCGACCCGGCCTTCTCTTTCTGTTCCTGTCACACGGTAGTTTCGAATACAAAAGGTCCCTACAGGGGTCAGTAAAGCGACAGTAAGCCGTGTATCAAGTGAAGCTGTTCAAAGCGATACAAAGCGGTACAAAGCGGTATAAAACGGTACACAGCGGTACAAAGCGGTACAAAGCGGTACGTGCGTATGGTTGTCCAACGATATGGTCGATTCGGTCGCAGAAACGTGCACAACCTTCCTTTCTGACCAACTTCTAATTGTGAGCATCACATGTTCCTTATCTGTGATCTCGTCTATAACTTGTATACACGCACTAGTACACCCACACTCACCCGCTTGCCCTTCTTCTTCTTCTGCCTCCTCCAGCAGCTTCTGCTGTTCCATGTGTGGCTCCATGGCCAAGAACTGTAGCTCTTGATCCGTCAATGGGCCCAGTACAGACGTTAAGGACGGGTCTCTACTAGGCGATACACTCCCGCCCGCCTGATCCTTCAGTTTGAGTGGGGACGGTCTACGCACAGGACAATGATGTGTTAACAAGCAGGAGAGACTGGGTAGTACGGTGCGGATGAGGTCTAGTATGACATGACACACGCGAATGAGATCAAGTAGGTATGAACTGGTTTTGAATTGGATAGATAAATAAACACTTATAGGCAGAGACATGTGGCAGGATGGAATGGGAGCAGCTGGTTGGTGTGATCTTTGCATGTTCGAAAACTACATCGAGACGTACATTTGTACCGTCAAGTGGATAGGTAAGCTAATGTTTACATATGAGCATGTTTGTATTGTACGCGGGTGTGCATTTTGGCTTTAATATAAAATCGATCGTGCATGAATCTGTGCGTATTCATAAATATACAACTAAATCGTTTTCTGATCATTGTAATATGTCTCCTTACACGATACCTAATACTTTCACGAGACGAGTAAAAATTCGATTACCAACCTCTAAGCCCAATTTGTCGTTTTCTGAAGATCACCAAAAGATAAGAGGTCGGTGCGATAGAGTTTTAAATATATTGTGTGTAGTGCACTCCCTAGGCCTGTTGTGAATGGCTTCGAGCTCCCGACACACCTCCATACAGGTTAGTTAATGAAACCCACGTACACACGCTTTCCATAGTCTCAGCTACACTAGCGCGTGCCAGTGTAGTAGTTCCAATCTAATACACGTATAATACACCCGGCTCACTCTACTCTCTCCAACAGAATTTGAATGTATGATATACATGATGTAAGCCAAACAAACCAGTATTCCAGATATGTCAGAGACGTCTGTCGGTTTCGATATATTACGGAGCGTCACAATACACATGCCAAAAAGAAAATGATTGAAACGGCACGGCTACACAACCATGAGCAAACACACACACACACACATACATACATACATACACATACATACGTACACACACACAAACACACACACATATATCTATGCATATATATATATATATATATATATATATATATATATATATATATATATATATTACCCGGGTGTAGGTGCCCCTAACCTAGTGGGGTCAGGGCTGTGAATGTGCATTTGCCCCGGACCTCTCTGATGCGACGCTACTGACAATCCTGTTTGTTCCGTCGTTATTCTATCTCGACCATCGAGTGTGCCCGACGCTTGACTGGAATCGAGAACGAATACAGAAAGTTGTGTAAGATAGGTAAGTTGTGTAAGATAGGTAAGTTGTGTAAGATAGGTAAGTTGTGTAAGATAGGTAAATTGTGTAAGATAGGTAGGTTGTGTAAGATAGGTAAGTTGTTTATGATAGGTAAGTTGTAATTGTGTAAGATAGGTAAGTTGCGTACGATAGGTTAGTTGTGTAAGATAGGTAAGTTGTGTAAAATAGGTAAGCTGTGTAAGATAGGTATGTTGTGTAAGATAGGTAAGTTGTGTAAGATAGGTAGATTGTGTAAGATAGGTAGGTTGTGTACGATAGGTGGTGAACATTGGAGAGGTTTTCTATATCGTTATGGACAAATGGGAGGGGGGAAAGGAAATAGAAAGGGTTTTGATAACTCTTGCAACGGTGCAGATATGCATTTACAAGACACTTTACCTGATGCTGAAAAAAGTAAAACATAAAGAAGCATATGTAACAGTGCAGAAGAAAAATAATCAATCAGAAACCGTTTTTTTAATAGTGGCACGCATCGAACCGAAATTTAGCACAACGCATTTTGCTATTTTGTCAACGTAATGGTCAAATCACACGGGCAGCAAGAGCTCACAACGACGAGTCGTATGCACATCAGGCGTACATGTGACATAAACGTACGTATCGTCCCTGCATATGACAGAATCGTACGTATTGTCCCTGGGCATGCCGGCTACTGTATCAAAGAATTGCATCATGGTAGGCGAGGGCGACAGCGTTTGACGCAGATCGGTTGCCAGGCTGTCTAATGTAAGGGAGTCGCCGGTATCGGGGACCTCGGGTGAACTGAAACGAAGGCGATACGTAGTACAGTGTAAGAGGAGTGGACAGGGGTGTTGAATACACGACAATGCGCATGAAGATGAGAGGTGAACGGTGTATGTGACTCGTTTCGCAGGTACAGCAGCTACAAGATAGCCTGAGCGGATGCACATACAGCTCCAGATGTGTGAAGTACTCTGATCCACACAGGTGTGTAACCCTCCCATGTGTATGTACAGGATAGATAGATTTGATCGGTATGTGGTCCCAAGCTCTGAACACAGCCCACTCACACATGAAGGTGTACGTACGCGCATCTTATTTAGTACCTTCGAATGTGAGCCTTCCTTTCATACTTCCATACTTATCTGGCCACGCACAGCCTGCCCATCGACCCACTCTCTTATTCTGAGAGACAAACTTGGAGTCACATCAATCGCCCCATATTCGACACCCTCAAACACATACATACCCTTTCAAACACATACATACCCTTTCAAACACATACATACCCTTTCAAACACATACATACCCTTTCAAACACATACATACCCTATCTTCGGTGTCGTTTCTCTCCCAATCTCGTCTGGTGCTTGGCTCATGTGTGTGTGCGTAGGGTTGTGTGTATCGTCCTTATCTGTCGAAATGGCGATCGTTGGTTCGACGATTTGTTTGCTTGTCTCGACAGACCCATCGGCGCTGTTGGATTTCTTGAGCGTAGCTGCGAACACAATAGGCGTAGTGCATCAACAGAGAGCACACGCAAATACATCAACCAGGCCGCGGCGTTCCTATCGACCGATGTGGAAGCAAGGGATACAGATAGACGTACAATGCACCAGAGACCAACCAGCAAACACACGCCTTTAAGGTTTAAACCTTAACGCGAAAAACCGGTAACGCTTAACGGCACGAGCGATCGACATCATACTAAAGTGTACAACCGCACCGCCCATGCATATACCTAAAACCCTAAACCTCAAAGCCACATATCCGCCAGCGGATTAATCATAAAGCATAAAGAGATACACTACGGCATATACCAACACACATTCGCACACCCAGCCGTACCTTGCTGCCTGCTACCCCCACGACCACTCAGCCTGGTACGCACCCACCTCCTGCGACGCACACAGTGACTGGGCTTGCACGTGGTGTGCCACACCTTACTGCCCCAAGTCACGGCGTATTCCCACCCATCAGCATCGTACAGGGCCTCTTCTTTGTCGACTACCCAGTCCTCTGCCCAGTACCTGAGGTGCAGGTGCGTGTGTGGTTGGGGATTTGAACCAATTATACGCACAGTATGGTTTCTATCTCCTTATCAGAAGAGTGCGGGGGGATGAATTGATTGCCTTGTTCTTCTGTGTTGCAGGGAGGGGATATGCTTGG
Organism: Sphaeroforma sirkka; assembly: GCA_001586965.3. NCBI lineage: Eukaryota > Ichthyosporea > Ichthyophonida > Sphaeroforma > Sphaeroforma sirkka. The sequence goes on from LUCW03001636.1 coordinate 169,298, forward strand.
TGCGGGGAGAGAGTTCTTGCTGGAATTGAGATCTCTCCCAAGTGGAGTGTTGCAGCATAACATGTGCTCAAGTAAACAGGACAGGCTTTGTTAAAACACAAAAAAAACACAAAAAAAAGTGAGAGACCGAACATAGACCAATCATGTGAAGCTCATAAACACATACGTACATAAAACGTGTACTACCTATCAATCATGTGAAGTTCATAAACATATACGTACATAAAACGTGTACTACCTATCAATCATGTGAAGCTCATAAACACATACGTACATAAAATGTTTACTACCTATCAATCATGTGACGCTCATAAACACATACGTACATAAAACGATTACTACCTATCAATCATGTGAAGCTCATAAACACATACGTACATAAAACGATTACTACCTATCAATCATGTGAAGCTCCTAAACACATACGCACACATATCGTTTACTACCTGATATTCATCCTGAATGATTCGGTGTCAATACAAGTTGTAATATTAAAACACGCCCAATTTTTGAACCAATTGCAGAATAATGCTATACTGATTTTTATATGCGTTTAAATTTACAAATCCCAACACTTTATAAAATTCCAAAGCTCGGTGTGTAGCGAGTGTGCAACACAGCATAGACACACAGAGAAAGGTATACCACATCCGAACATGGTAATGTACACAAATGCTTTAAGCTTACTCTTGCATATGAGCCCCTTCTGTTCTACTCACCGCTTATGTAGACGTATATATTGGTAGGTACGTACTCACCATCCCTGAGGGGCAGGACAATCCCTATCCAGACTCAGCCCATTAGCTAGCGCGCTACCATTGACGTCACTGTAATGGGGACTGTCTGTAGCTAGCAATTCACCCTGCTTGAAGCCTTCGAATAGACCCCTGAATATTTAGATGCATGAGTGTGATCAATGTACGCACACTTACTATTTTCCAGCCATGAGGCCAAAAAATGAAAAGGTGAATCTATATATATATACATACATATACATACATACATATACACACACACACACACATATATATATATATATATATACATCCATGCATTTCATGGATGTACAACACAGCTTTCCATGTATGTACGGCGATTGTTATTGTGTCTGTAAGCATTACCGTAAAAGTGAAGTGTAGATCATCTGTGGCTAGTAAAGTTGGCGATATTGCACACGCATCTACAGACAGCACAAATTTGCAATAACATCACGCAGCCAACATTAACATGCCCTCTACCACTCACGGAAATCCCAATCTATTTGCAAGTTCGCAGCATAACCGAAGATTTCTCGTAGCAGTAAATAACCACACACACAAACACACACACTGTCAGTATACTTGAGATTGACACACCTGCGCTGATTTTCGTATATCTCATCTCGGCCGATCCCGTCTTTCTCCCCAGCAGAGAGGGATGGTTTGCGATGTCGCGGTTGTGATTTGCTCGCGATGCTGAGTTGCCGTCCAATTCTTCAATGTTTGAAAGTGAGGCAGAAAGATATCGGTAAATGAGAAAAGAACCCCATTGTATAGTTGTGATCGGTAAGCGGATTATTTGCAATGTGGTGGTTTGTTTAGGATTTGTGGCCATCCTTTCGCATATCTCCGACTGCATAGCACTAATTAAATCACTAGTCCAAATGGATGCGTAAATTGTTCGTTTCAATGCGAATATTTAAAACAGAACTTCTAAGTTACTTGTTTGATACATATATCTAAAATTTGACAAATGGCTTTCCTGCTATTTCAGACTTGCAAAAGTTATTGCTTGAGAAAAATTACCAGATTGGATCAACAAATGTGTGCTTTCGATTATCATGTAATTTGATATAGGCGAACATATGTTGACATACACGTTTTTGGCCCATTATGTATACATAATATAATAATATAATAATACAACAATATAATAATATAATAATATATATCATCGATATGCATAAAAGTTTGTTTCGCATGGCCGGCATGTGTCACCCTATTTATACGTACGCGAACTGATAAACACTGGAGCACAGCTTGCAGTTACGACAGATGCGTATACGTCGTCGACTTGAACACCTCAATAACACCTTTACCATCGGAAGAGTACTAACTATTGCTCACTATCTGTATGGAGTTCACAACCACAACAGACAGACTAGCAGACAGAATGACGGTTAAATCGAAATCAGGAACTCTGAAAGTCGGTACTTGAACTTGGCAAGAAAACAAACTTAACAATGTGTGACAAACGTCCATTTATAACAGATCTGACCACCTACCTTCCCGTGCCCACAGGATTAGCCTATACATCAACCCCCTCAGAAATCAACCTGAATTACGCTCTGCGTAATACGTATACGTTTGCAACCCAAGCTAGAAATATGAATGTTTGGAGAATATATAATATGTGTACATTGCTTATACTGCAACATACCTGTTATGTACATCGCTAGAGGGCCGAGCATCGGCAGTGTTTGTTGACGTCACACTTTGTGATCTTTCTGCGAGTCCGCTCATTTCATGCTCCGGGATTGAATCGTTGGTACTGAGGTTACGCGCAAAGGTTAAGAACAAAATCTATCTTGTACGTATTGAGACTGTTTGTATAACGTACTGAAAATCATACCGAACTGAAACGCATATCGAACGGAAACAATACGTTGAGTAAACGAACCGAGATGTATAGGGTTACAAACAAAGTGCCAGCATATCAAATAAGGTTCTTAAATTTAACAATTAATGAAATACTTGCCAAGCAATATAATGTCCACACCACCCACACAAGGAAACGAATGGACTTTAAACAATTTGCGTGTGGGAGTGTGGGAGAGACGGTGCGACTTCGACCGAGCTTTCCCATCTCATCACGGTCCGAGTTCAGTGCGAAGCCTAGAAGACTGACACTATATCTTACTAGTATTGAAGAACAGTGGTCTCGCGAGCGTCCAAATAAAAACCTAATTTATATTGTGAACGCAATGACCCGCTTCAGTGGATTTCTGAACTAAAACATGTCCATAGTCTGTGCATTTACAAACAGACACAAGGACAGTACACCACAGCTGAATCCAATCCAAGAAACCGAATTTGGACAACCAACAGTACAAGAGCTCAACCGCTTCTGCTAGTCCTGTTTGGTTTACAAGTGTATCTGAACCATTTATATATTAGACTCACGCATGTCCCAGTGAATGAAAATATCACTGTTTTGAAGCAAGTCCATCACAATATTCAATTGAGAAAAAATGATATATATATATATGTGTGTGTATTTCTGTATGTATGTATGTATGTATGTATGTATGTACGTACGTGCGTATGTATGTATATATATATATATGTATGTATGTATGTATGTAATATATGTATGTATGTATGTAATGTATGTATGTATGTATGTATATATGTATGTATGCGTACGTATGTATGTGTATGTAGATAATGTATGTATGAATGTATGTTATGTATGTATACATACACGCACACATATATATATATATATATATATATATATATATGCATACATACATACATACATTACACATACATACACACACACACACACACACATATATATATATATATATATATATATATATATATATATATATATATATTCATATGCATATGAAAACACATTTAACAAGAATTAACGCAGGGTAACAGATCGATGCGATTCACCATCATACCATTCTGTTGTGTCTAGATGTTCCAACGTGATGCCTAAGCTGGTAGCTGCACTCAGCCTCTTCTCGATATCTGGCACTTTACTAGCTAATTTATCTCTGAGTTCTTCGGGACTACCGGTTAAACCCAAACCCTCTCTCGTATCTCCCATATTGACCCACTGAACACAGTACTACTACTAACCCTTACGTATGTGAATCTGTCGCATGTACTACACGACAGTGTTATAGGAACACAGTCTCACTGCTAGCGCTAACGTGTGTGAACCGGTTCATGTAGGGCACTACAATGTTATAGGAGTAATATTTACTTCTAAATAACTGCAATAAAAGTTAAACCACTCTCTCCTCTGGGTTAGAAATTGTCCGAAACCCTAGCAACCCTAACAGGCATTCGATCAACATTCTAGGTATCAAACATGTATTATTTCAAGTTAGACACTACGTGGAATCATGTCATGCAAGTCCAACAATATGTTCATGCATGCATGTACACTTTAGATAGTCTTCCCAAGTGCATATGCTTACCAGTACTGAGTTTACTTACAGCCAGACCTTGAGAAACTCAATTTAATATTATACAGGCTGAACAGATTGGATTCTGCTTACGTCCCTTTTGAAAGTCCACGATTATGTATGTTAGTACATTAACATTCAGACCAACTAGATACCTGAGCGCACTTCACATCAAACCTTTTCAGACACACACCAAAGGTAGTTCTTGATCACAAGCCTATAGACTGGCTATGTATATGGGTTATACCAATAAATGTATCGCTTCTAAGTTTTCGTTCGATACATGTGATCGTGAAGTGACAACCCAGCATACACGCACTCGCGCGCCATGTTATTTTTGTGTATGTGTTTATGCACTCACGCCATGTTATTTTTGTGTATGTGTACATGCACTCACGCCATGTTATTATTGTGTATGTTTGCGCAGCCTGCGTGTCTCCTACATACACGTGCACATTGTATTGTTATGTATGGCGCGTGCTGGACGTTTGGGCGCCCGCATGTCTCTGGGGCCACATTCATTGCCCAGTGTTCCATACCATTCTGCTGCATTGCACTTTCTGAGCTATCGAACGCCTATGTGAATTATTGGTGGTGTGGTGGTATAGGTGTGCAACCAGTATATAGGCTGTGTTGTATTCAGCATGCTAGAGGTACTCTATCAACACGTGAGAATTGGCCGAACGTGTGTATCAAAGTATAGCCTAGCCACCAACACAGCCCTGTATCTGTTCAGCTGCACCCCCATGTCCCCTCGATGGTTTTCATCAATCTTCACTTGTTGTGAACGCTGCTGTTAAAGGTTGGACGTTACCACCGGCTCCTAAGCGCGGTTGGAATCATCCGAAGAGATTCGTGGGTACTCACAGTATCAGTTTAGTTGTAACCACCAAACGCAGCTGGTGTTTCTAAACGGAAGGAATGCATTTCACCCACGGAGTCCTTGGCTCGTCTTTTTGTATACACCAGGCGCAGTGAACTGTCACCACCAGTCATGGACATGGGCAAGACACACCTATAGTAGAGTTGATGCGATACATGTCGGATTAGTGCGCTTGTTGTAGAATTAGTGTGCGCTTGTTGTAGAATTAGTGCGCTTGTAGAATTAGTGCGCTTATAAAATTAGTGCGCTTGTTGTAGAATTGGTGCGCTCGTTGTAGAATTAGTGCGTTTGTAACGCACCAGACATTCCACTGAGAAAGTGGACCCACAGACTGACAAAGTGGATACAACGAGGCATCCGAGGGCTTAGCGGTAACCTATTAGAAGAGTAGGGTGAATGGATCTGCAATGAATGTATAAGAGTTGAGGTGTATGCATGAGAATGTTTAGTGTATGTATGCCGTTGGTTCGTAAACTATTACGGTTGCAGCCTGGTTTGCTTAAATACAGTTCGTTGCTTTGATTTGAGCTGCCTGCACCTGCTTTGGATGTGACTCATCGTTTCGTCTGCTTCCTGGTTTGAATCTGTACTATACACATAACAAGCTTGAAAACATGGTACTCAGTACTTAATATACAAAATAAATACAAGAATGTTAATATACATAAATGTATACAAGTATGTTAATTACATAAATGAGTACAAGTATGTTAATATACATGAATAAATACAAGCATGTTAATATACATAAAAACATACAAGTATATTAATGTACATAATTATATACAAAGATACACAAAATATATAACGAGACATGTGTTGTCATAAAAATCGCTTGGCATAGCTGTTATAACCGGTGAAGTATGACGCAAGCCTTCTGGCCACGTGAACTTTATGAAGTAGGATGCCACAGATATACAAGCTACGAGGTGCTTGTACAAAACAGGTACAAATAGAATGTACATAGTGCGTACGAATACCAATGCTTTCAATACCGATGCTTCACATCTACGGAGAAATGGGCAGTTCCATGCACCAATGGGTTTATTTGTATTTGAGATCAGACGTCTCCAGGCACCCGCTTAGGCGAACAACCACAGGCGAATTCTCAGTAAATTATTGGGCGCTATGGTGCTCAATGGGTGGGTATCTGAATGGTCCGGTCCTTCGGACACTCTGAGATGCGGTACAGTTAAAGTGTATATAGAGTTATATAGTAAGATGATATATGAACTTTGCGTATGTATAGGGTTATCTAGTAAGATGGGATATGAAATTCAAGTATCTATAGTTATATAGTAAGATAGGATGCGAAATTCAAGTATTTAAAGTTATATAGTAAGATGAGATATGAAATTCAAGTATCTACAGTTATATAGTATGATGGGATACGAAATTTATGTATCACTAGTTATATAGTAAGATGGGATATGAAATTCAAGTATCTATAATTATATAGTAAGATAGGATATGAAATTAATATTGAGAGTTATGTAGTAAGATGAAACATGGACTTTGAGTATATATAGAGTCATCTAATTAGATGAGATATGAACTCTTAAGTATATATAGTTACATAGTAAGATGGTATAGGTACATGTCGGACGCATACCGATTAGATGTAAGGAATGGCTATTTGTCTTCATGCTGGAGCACCCTAGCATTGAAGACGAAGCAGTATAGCACTATGACAGTGAACGTATAATATGACAATGAACGAATACTATGACAGATAACTTCAATATGACAGTGAACGTATACTTTGCCAGTTAATGTTAATATGTGAGTCAACGTATACTATGACAGTTGACGTTAATATGACAGTAAACGTATACTATGGCATTTAAAGTTCTTATGACGGTGACCGTATACTATGACAGTTGAAATTATTATGATAGTGAATGTATATTATGACAGTTAAAGTAACTATGACAGTCAACGTATACTATGACATATAATGTTACTATGGAGTTGAGCGTATATTATGACAGTGAACGTATACTAGGACAATCAACGTATACTATTTCAGTTAACGTTTAACAAACAGTTAACGTATACTATGACAGTTAACGTTATAAGACAGTAAACGTACACTATGACATTTGACGTTACTATGACGGTGATCGTATACTATGACAGTGAATGTATACTATGACAGTTAACGTTAGTATAACAGTCAACGTATACTACGACAGATAGTTTACTATGATAGTCAACGTACACTATGACAGCTAACGGTCACTATGACAGTTAACGTATACTATGACATTTAAAGATACTCTGACGTTGATCGTATACTAAGACAGTGAACGTATACTATGTAAGTTAAAGTTACACTGACAGTGAATGTATACTATGACATTCAAAGTTACTATGGCGGTGATCGTAAACTAAGACAGTGGACGTATACTATGACGGTAAAAGTTACTTTGACAGTGAATGTATACTATGACAGATAACGTTACTATGACAGTAAAGGTATACTATGACATTTAAAGATACTCTGACGGTGATCGTATACTAAGACAGTGAACGTATGCTATGGCAGCTGAACTTACTATAACAAGGAATGTATAATATGACATTTAAAGATGCTCTGACGTTGACTTACTATGACAGTGTATGTATACATGACAGTTAACGTTAATATAACAGTCAACGTATACCATGACAGTTAAAATTACTATGACAGTCAACGTACACTATGACAGATAACGTATACTATGACAAGCAAAGTTACTGTGACAGTTAACGTATACTATAACAGTTAACGTTAATATGACAGTAAACGTATAATATGACAGTTTAAGTTTCTATAACATTCAACGTACACTATGACAGCCAACGTATACTATGATAGTTACGTATACTATGATAGTTAACGTTACTATGACAGTTAACGTTACTATGACAGTAAACATATACTATGATTTTTAAAGTTACTATGACGTTGATCGTATAATATGACAGTTAACGTTACTATAACAGTCAACGTATACTATGACAGAATAATGTTACTATGACACTCAACGTACACTATGACAGCTAACGTTACTATGACAGTGAACGTATACTATGACAGTTAGAGTAACTATGACAGTCAACGTATACCATGACAGTGAACGTATACTATGGCAGTTAACATATACTATGTCAGTTAACGTTACTATGACAGTTAACGTATCCCCCGACAGTTAACGTATACTATGACAGTGAACGTATCCTATGACATTTTAAGTTACTATGACAGTGAACGTATACTATGACAGTTATCGTTACTATGACAGTGAACGTATACTATGACAGCTAACGTTAATATGGTTGTGAACGTATAATATGACAGTGAACATATACTATGGCAATTAAAATTTACTATGTCGGTTAACGTTACTATAACAGTTAACGTATACTATGTCAGTGAGCCCTTGACAAATCGACCTGCCAAGCGATAAAAGATTTTAGCAATGAAACGTGTCATCCGCAGGCGGGAAAATCAATAGGTGTCAGTTCCAGATGAGTATGGAAATATAAGGCTCCCATTGAGTTCCACATGATTATATAAGGCTTTCATTGATGTAAACACTTGCTTTATTCACCAATCCATTCAGTACAAGTTAAGTGCAACAGCAGCATATGCGAAGCAGGGGTCGCTAAGACTGTACGCGAGGCTGCCAGCCACAGTGCCCACTCTACCGATCCCTTTTTTAGGTTTGTACCAGTTGCGGGTCCAGCCCAGTGAACGGCGTAGTTCAATCTCTCATCACAGTGGTGTGAGGTATTTAATACCCTGTGCGAATCAGGGGTTTACTTGTGCCATGTGGTCCCTCCATAACGTGGATTACAATGGTCGGCAGGCTTCTTTGAGCCACATCAGAGCACACGTCTTACCCTGCAACGCGTACGAATGAGTGAGAGGGGATGAGCAGAAAACTACCCAGACGACTAGAGATAGGTGTGTATATGTAGTTAGGTGAGGGATTCTGTTGAAGCTAAGGTAAGTGTGATGTGGTAAGCACAAAATGACGAGAGATAGATAGGTGTATGTATGTAGGTGAGGAATTCCTTCGAGACTAAGGCAGACCGTGTAGCCTTGCATGCACATTGGTGGTTGTAAGAGCACGCAGAGTCCGGGAGTTCGGTACAATCACAGTGTTTGCAACGCAAAACTGCGTGCGCTCTTAATATTTCCTGAAGGGTTGTCTGGCAAATGTGGAGACGAGACGCCGAGTGAATATTACCACAATATGTGAAGGACTAATTAACTATATCTAAGTTATGTAAAGCACATCCAAGGCTGTCTTAGACGCACATTCAGACAGATGTCAACGAATACACAAACGTCTCAGAGGACACTGTGCGAGCAGAACGCAGGTGTGCGTGAAGAAAGGGAACCGACGAGTGGCCAGAACACAGTGGACAAGGAATGCTGTGTAGATAAGTAGCACCTAGCACCACAGGCGCACTGCTACAACTTTAATTGTTGACTGGTATCTGCTAGGCAACTATGTATAGCACAGGTGATGTGACCTCTCAAGGCAGACCCCTGGTGTGTCATAAGAGATGGCTGATACTTGCTGTAGACAGTTCAGTGGCAATGCACTGCGAACTGCTATCGACCCAAATAAACTGTGTGACCACTGCACCTGTACACTACACTTTAATCAGAGTTCATACCTACTACACAGTACCTTGTACATATACCGGTGAGGGACATTCTATATAGTTACCTGTTCAATATATAGTTGCTTGTTCAACAATTTATATTTAAATACCTGTTCATCGTTCGATATATAGTTACCTTTTCATTCAGAAGAGGCGATACTTGCTCGTAGATGGTCCAATGGTAGTTGTTGATGTGAGCGATCTCCTCAACCGATAGGAGTGATGTATCAATTAATCGTCGCTGGTAGGGCGCCTGTAGCATGATTAAAGTCCATATGGAGGTTATGACATTGTACGAATAAAAGCCTATATGGAGGTGAAGACAGGCTGATGGCGTTACAATGAATGATGTAAAGCGATACAATTCAATGAATATGTCCTTTCGTTTGGGAAGCATCGCCACCAGTTCTCATGTACAAACACACCAGAATGACAAGTAGAACAATCTTAATGTGTTTGGTACTTCGAAGCCGTCTGATTGTGAATGGGCATGATATAGTCATGGATATGCCCACCATGGTCAAGTTCTTTGAATCGAACTTTGTGAATATTAAATAAACAGATTGTGAATGTACAGGGCACACTCGTGAGTACCCTTGCTATAACCAACTGCTTGGATTGAATATTGTGAATATTACATATACAGATTGTGCATGTACATGGCACACTCGCGGATACGCTCACCATGGTCAGGTCCTTAAATGTCAGGTATTGTACACCTCCAAATTGGTGTTCGGTGTGGGCCTTGACGACAGCTACAACGTTCTCAATGCGAATGCCGAACGCCCCATCCTCGTAGTATCCAGGCTCTGCAAGTGTATACATCCGCAGCAGTCGTGAGAAAGTTGCATCATGATCACATTAATCCAACCTAACACAGCCAGAGATATGTATTCCGCTTAAGAGTCGGCTCTCTGGTGTCACTACAGACATTGGCACGTACCATTTGATACCAGCATGCCTTCTTCAAGCGGTACCTGCGTCATCTGCGATGCGGGTCGTGGTGCGATGGAATGAGGCCCTGTCCAAATCCACCCGAGAAAAAAAAACCGGTGCAGTTTGAATGAACCGTTAACTAAAAAACAGGTGCAGTTAGAATCGGGTGCTAACATTCTCCACTACACACGTGTTTCTCACTACACACGTATTTCGTACCTTTATGCATTGGCTAGCAATTAGTGTTCGGTGGATTGACATAGTGGTATACACAACATGCGCTTATTGCTGTAACAGGCTCACTGCTCAGCATCTCCTACTGAGCAAGTGACTCATATATGAGACGCTGCTACAGTGATCTACGTAGCAGACAAGCACTACAAAGGCACTGAACTCAATGGTTTCAACAGTCATACAATAAATTGGATACAACAGGCATACGATTGGATATAACAGTCAACCTCAATGGATCCATCAGCCATACGTACGATAGGGGTCGTGGTTGTGAACCAAACTGACCCCCACCTCTCGTTCATGTAGTAGCTTCGTAGCAAGTATATGCGCACGTTGTGAGGTGTCAACCCAAACCGTGGGCAGTTACAATAGCTACAGCAGTACAACACAGTAGGTTGTAACGTACCCTAACAGCTGCAACAACATAAACACAGAAGAATGTACCGTACCTTCGTGTACATTCAAGAACGCCCCCACCCCGTGACCTGTGCCATGTCTGCGATACGAAGTGAAAGCGGGATTAAGACAGGTGATTCCGGTGCAAATCGGCCCTTTCCAGACAAATTGAGGTGCACATAAAACGTAAACACAACGTATGGAGTATTTCCGACACGAATTTAATAATGACATTATACAGAGGAGAAAAACGAAGAGGATCCCAAAAATAAAACATTTACGAAATATATGAACACTCATCTCCATACATCAACTCTTACACGCAGAGGGCTAAGTCCGACCCGCGTGTCTGTTGTGACATTGATCATGGGAATAACACCGGTGCGATGCCCAAACAGTTGGCTGCCACACTTAATCACGGGGATGCAAATACACAAACACATATAGACACCAATCATTAAACATGGGAAAACATACCAGTGCGATGTCCAAACAGCTGGCTGCCACACTGAGGCACGGGGATGCACATACACAAACGCATATAGACAAGCAATAAAACAATACCATACTGAGTACGTGTATCTTTAATCCAACTCAGCCCTATCCTGTACTGAAGCGCGAAGACACATATGTACACATACATGTAAACAGTAATATAAAGCAGTTCCATTCTGAGACATGTTTGTACCTATAGTCCAACCCAGCCCTCCAGAGCGGTGTTCGCGCGAGAGCGTCGAGCATGATTCCTGGAGTACCATGTGGGAAGACAGCCATGGCCAGCTGTACGTGACCTGTGAGCACCAGAGATGTATATATATATATATATATATATATATATATGTGTGTGTGTGTGTGTATGTGTGAGGGGGGGGGGGGCGGGGGATGAACAGCAGCTAAGCACGAGCAATGGTTTGGTGCGGACAGTATACGACAAATGAACAAGTGTGGAGGCAAAGAGAAGGGTGGTTGTTTGTTTTACCATGTCAAGCTGGGCATACAGACATGTATAAGTATTGGACAATAATATTAAACATACGACAGGGTAGCAAGTAATGGCATCGAAGATATAGATAGCTGTAAATTACAATGACCATAGTATAGATACACCTGCACGTACAAGCATATAACGACAGGCATATACAAGAGTAGAATGCATGGACGCACAGGTGTAGAATAACATACATGTACAGGCGTAGAATAACATCCACACATAAGTGTAGAATGACATGCACGTACAAGCGTAGAACAACATACATGTACAGGTGTAGAATAACATCCACGTATAGGTGTAGAATGTCATGCACGTACAAGCATAGAGACGTCGTTACATAGCATGACATGTATTGCACATACCCTTGAGTACTCGGGTGTAGCAGTTTCGTTCGCGTTCAGTGGGTGTGCCCAAGTGCAGAGTCCTCGTCACATCTGTGGTCCCATCTCTGAGTGAAAAAAAAATGAAAAAATTGAAGAACATCTGCGAGTGGGAAGAGACGATATGATATGCCTCTACCAGACGATCTATAGGCAGTACGTGTGTAGATATAAATAGAGAGATTCTTGAGTGCAGAAACGAGTGAAGGGAAGAGTATGCGACATTGAGCTTAGGTCGGTCATACATGCAAACCTGTTGTAGCGTACACACAAACCATGACATATGAAGCTCGACATGTCAGGCCGTGTTGTTATTGCGAACCATGTCACATACAAATAGAACCGTGTGTAATAATAACAAATATAAAATAACATATACAATATAATGACCATTGGATGCAAAAAACAACAACAATCGAGTACGTCTTGATTGGGGCGAGCCAACTCGATTCCTCCACGCCCACGCGATGTCGGAAAATATGAACACATACCATGACATGCAACTTATAGAATACGGAGATACTTAGCGTCAAAGACAACAAATCGTTCTATATTTAGGTCACATCCAAGTAAACAAGCCATTTTAGATCCATGTCACATACAAATATTGAGCCCCAGAGTCGCACAAGTACAAGGCGCTGTCCGTAACCTGTGCCGCAGTTTCCTCATCTGGTCTGTAGTGGATGATGGCTCCGTTGGGGCCGGCGCCCGATATCGTGGGGAAACTTAACCCCATGAACAGTTCCTGTTCTCTGATAGTGGCCAATTATCCAGGAGTGCATGTGTGAATACCAGAAGTTCGGCAGTTTAGTTCAATATACCACAGAAGTTAGCAAATGATCGTCCAGTAACTAGTTGGTACCAACTATCAGGAAAATTTCAAAGACATCAATATGGTCACGTTCTCAACTATTCCGGAACACGCCATATGACTCAATACTTTCATTTAAGGTAGACGGCGTCTCATAACAACAAATGTTGCACTACACATCAACTTTTTAACGTTTATCATTGAAGCCGTCATCTCTACGACCCAATGCACCACATTCGCACGCACTTCCATCTACACACACTCACCCTTGCTTCAGCCACACCACACATACTTTCTGTAGCTCTCCAACACAGTCGCCACTTCCACCTCTGTACCTCTACCTCCCTGTTCCAGCCACGCGAGATAACAACACAGCGCCGCCCCATCACGCACATGTGCACTGATGGCTCCTGTAGGGACGTATACATGCATGCATATATATATAGGGTTTAATATCCATATATATATATATATATATATATATATACGCTATAGGGTTTAGGGTTTTATACGAAAGCTTACCAACATACGCTACTATCGCATAGACATGCGCAGCACATGTGGCTATGACCCGCTTATGTATCTGTTACCACACAACCGACTGATTTATAGTTAAGTATGTAACAACGCAATTCAAATGTATGTACCTTGCAAGTGGTATATTCGTGCATATATACAATGCTGGCACAGTGGCGCCTGTCGTTATGTGCGTTTAACGCGTTGTTATGAATTGTAGTTATTGGTTCCACACATCTGCGTCGCATAAGATTAATGCGGCCAAGCCGTGCACGATGCCATAACAACGGATTTTGCTTGGAAGCACATCCACGCCCAAAGATACGTACAACACATGTGTATGTGATCAAAGACTCAAAGCAGTACAGACCACATGGCGTGCTGCCCCACACTTTCATTCTGTTCTCAAAGTCCTCGCAATACACCCGGAAAGAGGGTCCAGACTCCGCAATACACTCACTCACTAAAGGCTAAACCCTACACCCTGAACCCTAAACCCTAACCCTAAACCCTGAAATCTTTCGACGGGCATACACAGGCAAATTGACACACATGCGTCTACGCAAATCTATACAAACACGTTCGAGCAAGCAGCTTCTGTCCGCAAATGTTTTATTGCGAACCTGCGAATGGAATATGCTACCCACACCTGTGAGGGGTGTCCGTGTGCTAAACCCTAAACCAAGTGAAGACAATACATCCGCCATACCTCTCATCTCCGCATCGTTCTTGCGGCCCTTGGCGATACACACGGGCGTGGGCTCCACCACTAAGTTCTCCTTAGCAACGAGCGACGCCACGCCGTAGCTGCACTTGTCACTCACCCACACTTTCTGGACCAATCAAAACGCAGAGCCGCGCAGGAGGGTTAGTGGGAAGAGGCGTAGAAACAGTACATGTGGATGTACTGAAACAGTGTATTTGGATGTACTGACACAGTTTATGTGGATGTACTCAAAGAAAGAGGACATTTGTATGACTAAGTGGTGGGATAGATATGCTTGTCTATTGTTAGTGACAAGTGATCACAAGAGGTGCACTGATGGGTGATTTTGCACACGTGGATGGGCATTACAAGTGGTT
Source organism: Sphaeroforma sirkka (assembly GCA_001586965.3). Classification (NCBI taxonomy): domain Eukaryota; class Ichthyosporea; order Ichthyophonida; genus Sphaeroforma; species Sphaeroforma sirkka. Next base: position 184,376 of record LUCW03001636.1, read on the forward strand.
TCGCCTTCACTACAGCACCCACAGACATACTATCAATCACCTGTCACCCACAGACATACTATCAATCACCTGTCACTCACAGACATACTAGCAATCACCTGTCACCCACAGCCATACTATCAATCACCCGTCACCCACAGACATACTATAATCATCTGTCACCCACAGACAGGCATAATCACCTGTCATCCACAGACATACTATCAATCACCTGTCACCCACAGACATACTATAACCACCTGTCACCTACAGACATACTATAAGCACCTATCATCCACAAACATACCATAATTACCTGACACCCACAGACATACTAAAACCATCTGTCACCCACAGACATACTATAACCATCTGTCACCCACAGACATACTATAACCACCTGTCACCCACAGACAAACATAATATAATCACCTGTCAACCATAGACATAATACAATCACCTGTCAACCATAGACATAATACAATCACCTGTCAACCATAGACATAATATAATCACCTGTCATATCGGCACGAGGGTTGACATCTCATGAGTGGGAGAGTGGCGAGAGTATACAGAGCTTACCGATATATACTTCTACACAATTTGAGACTCACCATATCATTGGGCAGATTTTTAATATCCTCGAGAATGGCATCGTACGGCTTCAGTTCCACAATGTTTGCAATGCTAGCCTTAGCCTATGTGGGGTAGGTAAACATTGAATAATTGGAATCACCATATAAGGTAAACGTTTTAAGATTGGAATCAACGTATACATTAAACGTCAATGGATTGAAATCACCGTATATAGCGTTGTTAGCTGTTGATAAGCGCCCAACACACGCCCTATGATTGGTCTACAGCTTAACAAAAAAATATGCTGTTGACATATCCGATGGAACAGACTGATTGAATCTGCAATTGTTTATGTGTACTATACTGTGGGATGTATGTGGTATGTACAAAGAACATCAATTCCTGCGCTACTCCGAGATTTCACTGGAATACATCTTGTACGACTAAGGAGTTGGAAAGTATTCTTGAAATTGCCACGGGTCACGCACGAGGACATACCTTGTTGCTCATCCGGTCAGCATCCACATAGCAGGTGGCACTCTCCTCCGTCAGCAGCAGATACGAGTAGAACACGGGATTAAACTGCAATAGGAGATGTTTTGATGGTATTCACAGATGAGAAACAAGCAAACGTGACTGTTACTATACACAGACTAACAGTCCCTCGATTCCTCTCGCGGTTCACGGTGAACCAGAGCATTGACATCCCAGCGATCGTTGTACTGGTATCAATATGATATATATATATATATATATATTAATATACATACATACATACATATATATATATATATATATATATATATATATATGTATGTATGTATGTATGTATATATATATATATATATATATAGCATATTGATGTTTTTCAAGAAACTTATTACACATATCCTATCAAACATATTCATCTGTATCTGTACCTCCACACTAACACACATTCTCTAAACAACCGCACGTGAATACACACCTCAACATCACTAGCGCGCATGTTCACGAACCACGCGACCTCATCCAACATGGTCAGAACCAGAGCGTTGCATTTTTTCTTCGCCATATTTTCTCGTGCAATCTGAATTTTCTCGGCAACGGTTTGTCCAGTGGTGTCGTCAGGCAGATGGAACACCTCGGATTTGGGCAAGGGCGGGCGGTCCATATCCTCCCAAATCTAGGACAGGGGGTTGTGAAAACAGGAAAAATACAGTCCCGAAGTTATTCGTCTGCCCCAGTCGCATAGAAAAAGACACCCAGTGCACATCAAGTTAAGTCAATGTTCGACGTGTCGGGGAACAACTCCGCCGTATCTTCCTCGAAGCGTATCTATCCCGTCAGAAGAAACTGTGCGTATTGACTAGGACGGCACTGTGTGTTTGAGTGGTCTCCTGCAGTGGCGCGGTATCCCACCACCAATATACAAAACAAACCATTGCGGCCTTTCACCTGCCACAGACTTACAGTTGTAACAAAACCCTAAAACCCAAACGATAGGCCCCTACTATCTACCATAGTCTGGTTTCTGAGTCTGTGCTATATATAGACTGGTGTATACACTTGACTACATCTAGTACTGAGATTTTGCGGTCTTATAGTACCTGCCAACATTAGCGTATGTATTAGCAGCTCGTTCAAATGTTAACCCCAAACCCTATACCCTACAGTCACTGAAGCTCAAGATCGGGCATGCAGGGGCTCATGACCTCACATGCCTGACTAAACCTCAATAACCCTACCACATTGTATAAAGATTATTCATGCGACTGCATATAGAACACCCACCGAGCCATTACCTCATCCACAAGGTTACGCCCAGACAACGGGACCAGGGTATTGCATAAAGATCCTTCATGCGACTGTACATACACCCACAGAACACCCACCCAGCCATTACCTCATCCACAAGGTTACGCCCAGACAACGGGACCAGGGTGTGTCCACTTCTGCGCAAAGACTTCATCAGTCCCTTGTACTGTTTGTAGGGGATCAGAGACGCATCAACCCCCACAGAACTCTTCGCAGGGAGATTGTCGCACAGCCACTCTTCTTTAGTAGGTACGCCTTCCGAACCTGTACGCATGAGGGTCCAATTATCGTCCATTTCCTCTGCGGCCTGTAGGAAGTATCTAGAAAATATACCTCGGATGAGTACACCCACACAAGTGATTAGAGACACTGCTAAATAGAGATTCGATACGTAACGACAGGACCACGCGGTGATGGTGATATCAGGAACATTACGGAGAGAGAAAAGTACAGGAAACAGTACTTCACTACTTTCATTTGACGACGGATGGTAATGCAGTAAACATTCAAAAGGATTTATTAATATAAAATATATATATATATATATATATATATATATATATATATATATATATATATATATATATATATATATATGCAATATATATACACATACATACATATATACATATATATATATATATATATATATATATATATATATATGTATATATATATATATATATATATATATATATATATATATACATATAAATATTAATTAGCATATATATATATGTAATATATATATAATATATATATATTATATTATAATATAATATATATATATGAAATAAAATATTATTAATAATATCATATGTATACATACATATACCACATATAATAATATATACATGTGTATATATAGATATGGATTGTAAAAATAAATTTACATATGTGTATGTATATGCATGTTTATATGTTATATGCGTATATACGTATAATACATATTATGTATATACATGTAATATATATATATAATAACCAACATGTATATTAATATATATATATATATATATATATATATATATATATACATATTATATATATGTATAATATATATATATATATATACATATATGTATATATATATATATATATAATATATATAATATATATATATATATATATATATATATATACATATATATATATACATATGATGTATGTGTATGTGTGTGTGTGTATGTGTATATGCCTTGTGCAATTGTGTGTGTATGTATGTGTGTTACTATAATCATCAGGTAAATGTATATGTGTATATATATACCTATACATACAAAGTATACTATACAGCTGGACAAGCAACATACCTTCCATCAGTCCACATGCAAGCAGCTGAAGTAGTCACCACAGCAGTCCCGGCTGAACCCGTGAAGCCGCTGATAAAAGCCCTGCGCTCAAACGCACTGGCAACATACTCACTCTGATGTGCATCCTCTGATGGTACAATAAGCGCTGCTATTGTGTGCTTTTGCATAAGATTGCGGAGTGCCTTAAGCTTGGTGGTTGTAGCGGCCATAGTGAGTTGTGATTAAGATTCCGATGTATTCTTCGATCCGATAAGGCCCGTGTATCTGCTTAATATGATGAAGTGAGATTTTACTATAGTACGCACGCCAGATGTATATGTTCGTAGCCTAATATAAAGTCAAACAAAGGCGATCGTATCACATATGTTTTTAAATTGTATTTATGGCTCATCAGGATTTAAAAATATGTAAAGCAAGTGACCTGAGAACAGTAAAGTATGTATCGTGACGATCTATTTCAATAAATACTATAATAGTATTTGACTCTGACCTATGGCAAAATTTTATCCTGGGTTGTAGGGTTTTACGATTCATCCATAGGGGTCAGTATTTTAATAGGCGGCTATGCTATGGAGTGCTAACATTGCACGCATCAGTCTTGGCACTACTCAGACGATACCATCACATTCCAGTACACCTAAATCTGTATTTATGTGCACTGTATTGACGTCATCTTGTACATACATCAAATGTCCATAGCAATAATATGATCTCAGGAGGAAAGTCTCGGCTGACAAGCCGCACACTCAAACCAATGAGCCGAGCAAGCTGCATACTACTCTTCTTCGTTGTGTTTATAACCGACACCACGTCGCTGATCAAGAACAGGCGTATATACGACACACCTGATACGAAGGAGAGTCTCTTGTATCTTTCGGGGTCTCTTGTGGCCAATTTAATGGGCCTAGGGATCGAGTTGTCCGCGTGGAAAGGTGCTTGGATTGAAGAGTGCCGAGCATTGCGGTGGCTGGTTCTGGTTCTGATTGTAGTACAGTATATATGGACTCTGTGTCTTCTGGTGGGCCATGCGCTAGTCTTCTCATTTTCAGACGATGACATACGGTGTCGAGATAATATCTATTGCTAGACTATCGCTAGGACTATGGTGATGCCCCACCTATGATCTTAAAGATGCGAAACTCTGTGTGCTCGTATTGAAATGATGTATGTTTCTCACATGTTTGAATAGCCAACAGGTATCACGTAGTATTATAAGCTACCAAAGTAAGGATTCTATCTATGTATTTCAGGTTATGGTCAGCATTAGACCCAGCCAAAGTAAAACTCGGGAGAATATAACTAGCTAGTTTATTTTATTTTTACGAATGTAGTGCTTAACACTGGCGGTATAAACCAAAGGATGGGTACTTAAATTCAAAGTAGTTAAATCCGCAATCACGGCAGTCGTCCAACAGGACTATCAAGAGAGTAAAGAAAATAAGAGCACCGCAAAAATGTTCGTATATTGATCACACTATTGGTATAAAGAGAACTCCCAGAAAAACTCCACTCGAACCTGTTGCCCGTAATCGGGCATGGTTAATAGGAATTACTTTGGAGTTGCCTGATGTACGTTTATTGATTAAACTATTGATAAGAGAATCCTCAGAATAACATATTGCCTGTAATGGTACATGGATGATATAATCACTCAGGAGTTGACTGATGTACGTATATTGATTTTAAAACTATTGATAAGAGAACCCCCGGGCAATATCCACTTGAACATCTTGCCTGTAATGACACATGGATAATAAAAATCACTCAGGAGTTGCCTGATGTACGTATATTGATCACACTATTGACATGAAGAGAATCCTCAGAATAAATCCACTTGAACCTCTTTCCCGTAATCGTACATGAATAATAGGAATTACATAGGAGTTACATATTGTACGTATATTGATCACACTATTGACATGAAGAGAATCCTCAGAATAAATCCACTTGAACCTCTTCCCCGTAATCGTACATGAATAATAGGAATTACATAGGAGTTATATATTGTACGTATATTGATCAAACTATTCATATAAAGAGAACCCCAAGAATAAATCCACTCGAATCTCTTGTCCGTAATCGCACATGGATGGGAAATCCCTTAGTAATTGCCTGGCGCAAGATACATGACGACACAACTCATCGCGTGTTCGGTGAAGAATTATACCCGCTGTGTGTGTAGTCTTGTCTTTATTTGGATGTCATGAATGGCATTAGTAGTTATGCTAAGTAACTACTGGTTTCACTGCTGCCTGCACCGCAGATTTTTTCATGACTGTAAACTGCTCTGGACTGCTGCCGTGTGTTTGGTGGACCAGGCTTTCAGCGTACCAAACGATGACTTAAGGTACACGTCCGCATACAGGCACGCCATGCGCTAGTTCTTATGCACATTCACGTGCGCCGGCAGGCTACGCCTACATCTACTGCATCATATACATCATATTCAACGAATTGTATACAAGCCCGAAGACGTGAATATACAGCGCCTCGTTGTGTATTACAATACCTAATTAACACTCGTGCAGCTGGCTCTGCAGCAGAGACGAGCCTCCACTCATTCAGATCGTCCGCAGGTAGTGTGGAATAACGTTGCTATTCTGGTGAGTACAGCATACCCGTAGACGGCTGTACACATATATCCCAGAGAGCCAGTTAATGTTCGCAACTAAATCGGATAGTCAAGACCGTGTATCTATATAGCCTCCAATTGCGCCCGAGACAATCCAGTACCGTTGCCTCTGGTATCCGTCCCCTACAGGCTGTCATTCTATCCTTCGCGACGGGCTTGCATACTAGTATACACAACACGTAGACTGCCACACCTCACACCACTCCCTTTCTGATGCGGTATGGTGTGCTGTGCTGCGATGTATATGGAATGTGTGTGGGGTCGGTCCGTGGTGCATCAAGCTTTCATCCCGTGGGGAAATTCTACCAAGACTTCGCTTGGATGGCCTCTGGTACAAACGCCCACAATGGAAGATGAGACTAAACTCCTATCACTTCTCGGCCTGATAGGTGTCGAGCTCATACAACTCATTGGTGCGTTCTCCTGGAGAACACCTCGTTTGAAGTGTAAACTTATTACTATATGTGCCATCCCAGCAGTAACCTATCCAATGCCGTATTACAAATGCGTATATATATACACACCATCTCAGTACTAAATGCATGCAGTTGTTTAATGTGTATATAGCATCCTCACACTCACATCTCCACCTTGGTGCGCTTGGCCTGTCGGCCCGCCTGCTCGCCATCGACGTAGTGCTTGAGCGTGTGCTCACGCAACTGCTCCACGCTCATCTCTTCATCGGCCCACTCCAACACCAGATGGCGTCCATAGAAATGCGTTGTTTTCAGCGACTCGAACGCGTTCTTGGCCTCCGATTTGCTCACAAACTCCACAAACCCGAACCCCCTACTTGTGCCATCGAACTTCTTGGGCACGCGGACGCTCTTTAGCTTACCAAATGCTTGGAACAGTTCCCTTACTTCCTTCTTTGTAGCCTCAAACGGCATGTTTCTGATCATAAGCTTATTGGACTTGGCCTTACCCACCTCCACCTTGCGTACCTCTGTTGTGGCGCCAGAGCTTCCCTTCTCCCGAGCCCACTTGAGGTCGAGTGTGTGGCCGTCTAGCTTAACGTGCTGGAGTGTCTTCAGACAGTTGGCTGCCCCGTCTTTGGTGGTGAACTCGAGGAACCCGAAGCCCATGGATAACTGTGGGGGGGGTATGGGAGACACAAGTCAGTCAAAGGGATAGTATGCAATTGGGGGGGGACATATGTCGGTCAAAGGGATAGTATGCAATATACATGTAATCAGATGTGAAGTATGACACGTGCGTGTTTGTAGGTGAGTGTGCCACCAAACGAACCAAATTGTAATGATGTCGCTTGAGGGTCTCTCCGGTACCACAAAGCCTTACACTGCGTGTGAGTAGTGAAGATATCCGGAACACGAGGGTGAATTATCACCCGCTCAACTGCTGCCGCTTCTTAATTTCGCAGTAGCCACTCATCAATACTTGGCACGCTTCTCGTTCTTAAGCCTAGGGATAATCGAGACTGTGTCTATATATAATACCATCCCCTAACGATGTGATGGGTCATATACATACGAATTAACCACTGAACATAACAGCAACTGAATACACCCATTCGATTCCAGGCGCATACCGATTTGCCGTTGACATTCTTCTTCGCCACTCGGGCGGAGCGCAGACTCCCTGCCTTTTCAAACAGGCTCTTCAAACTCTCTGTTGAAAATGAATATGCAAATGAAATTCAGTGAATTGTGTATATGTTCCAACAGTAGATGTGCGTGAGACCCTTCCGATTCGGATTCGGGGTTTGAATTTAGCATTCGAGGTAGATCCAATGGGTATTGCATTACACACCTGTAAAATAGGTGTTTGTCAATTCTAGTCCAAACCGAAAACTCTATTAAAAAAGTTCGACTCCATACATACCATCCGTAGTGTCGAAGTTGAGATTCTTAACAAAAATACTGCGGTCATTGGACGTCTCCATACTCTCACCCTCCCCGTCACTCTCGTCCGCTTGCCCAGCGTGCGCACCCTTATTCCCCTTCACCTCGTCTGCCGCGCTGTTAAACGTGTCCTGCGGGGCCCATTCCAGGTACAACGGCACGCTCTTAAACTTGGTGTACGCCAGCCTCCTGAAAGCCTCTCTGGCTTCACTGGGTTCGGCAAACTCCACCAGCGCTATCGTACGGGTGGGCGGGAGCACAATACGTCCCAGTGTTCCGTAGGGGTCGAAGGCCAGCTTCAAGTCTTCCTCTGTGATATCGTACGGGATATTCTTCACGATAATCACCGTGTTGCTGCGTTTCTTGGTCCCCTCAAAGGCTTCCAGGCGTAGTCCTGCGGCCAACAGATAGGCCTTTGTCTCCTGAATGATGTGTGTCTCACCGAGTGCCATGCGCACAGCCATGCTATCGGCATCGCGTGACAGCAAGTCGCTCTTGCTGATCTTCATTTTGGCGGCCAGCGCGGCGGCTACGGTGTCTGAGCGCATGAAGAGCGTGTTCCACGTGTACTCTGCACCCGCCTATAGTGCAAACATACAAGCCACAGTGAGAGTGAGAAGGTTAGCCATGTGTGTAGTGTGTCCGTACATGTGAGAATGTGCTAGTCCATGTGCATACGCATGCCTAGGTGTGTGCTCACAGGGGCCTGCGCGGCTAGATTTGTGCACGATGGTCCGTGGAGGTGAGCGTAAAACGACTCCTGTGAGGGTATCGTAGATTGAGTTGGAAATGGGTGTATTGAAAATTGACCGAGGCACGAGATGGGTGCAAATCCCTAATGCCCCAATATCTCATGTGCTTTATGCACAGACGAGTTAACGAGCATCTAACCACTCCTGTTTGCATTTGTGCTTGATTTTGATGCTCTTCTCAAATCTTGCAATATTGTGGAAACAATTTTGGGGTTGTCGTGACCGAAAATTGGATCTTCTGAACACACCCAAGTCAAGGAATATATAGTAAACACCCTACACAGCCATATTCATCCGAATATCACGCATCACACAATGACCTGTCGCATGAAACGAGAACGCTATACACACGTATACCTAACATAGCACACGTCAGCTGCCAAATTTAATCCACCATACCTTGGATTTACGATCTGCTTCGGATTTCTTCTTGTATGAACTACCCGCCTTGGACTCCTCCTCCTTCTTCTCCTCAGCCCTGGGCCTGGCCGGCAGTATATGCATCAGCCTACCCTGCCACACATGCTTGTCCATCACTTCCATGGCTCTCACCGCGTGCTCGGGCAATACAAACGTCACAAACGCCACCCCCTTAGGCTTCTTCGTGTCCTTATCCAGAGGCATGTGGCACTCCGTCAACGGCCCAAACTTTTTGAACAGCTTCTCCAACTCTAATTCCGTGCATGCAAAGGGTAAGTTCCGCACAAAAATGCGCCCCGTATCCGCCACCAGCGCGTCTGTAGCCACTATACCGCCCGTTCCCACGGCTCCCATCCGTCTACTGGAGTGTATCTCGTTCAACCCAGCTTCCCAGTCCGCCGCAGCCTTCGCACTCGCATCTGCGTCTGCCTTTGTATTTGTACCCCTAGAGCCCGTGTTGCTGCTCTCCGGTCCCTTTCCTTGGAGTGCTTCAACCGCCTCCACTTCTGTTTGCTTGCCGTCATATGCGCTACCGTCCTGTGTCGATTCCTTACTACTCTTCTTACTCTTTTTACTCTTCTTTTTGCCTACCTCTTTTTCACCATCAGACACATCCCCCATGTCCATATCCTCCTCCTCTGCAATATCCTTTTTACTCATGAGACTCTTGAGATAGTCCGCATCCGAAGCGGCCGTTATCGCCGCCTTTTCGCTCGCATCGTCATCGCCTTCGTCGCTGTCACTGCCACTATCACTGTCATCGCTACCTTGCTCATTCGTGCTGTCTTTGCCCTTCTTATCCATAGGCATGTCTTCGTATTCACTATCACTGTCGGCCTCCTCTTCCTCTCGGGCTATCTTTTCCTTAGCTTCGCTCACATCGTCTCCAAAACTGATGTGAGTGCGACTATATACGACACCGCCAACAGCCGGTCTCTTGGCGTCCACCGTGTCTACGCGCACCCGTGCACCTCCTCCTATTTGTTTCTCAGTCTCTTTCTGTAGGACGAACATTAGTGATGGGTTTTAGGGTTTTAAGGTCCAAGGTTTAGCTGCGCGACACGTATGGTTGTAATTTCGTATGGTCTGAGATGTGATATAGCGGGGAACCGAATAGCATGAAGTGACATGAGAGTAGAATCTACACAAGTGAAGTGATCAATTGAGACGCAATCGTCAAAACGTATTCGTCTTTACCACTACTGCATCCGAACCATGCGGTGCCATACAAACGGACCCATTAACGGCTACTATCACAAACAAATCAGCGTGTGCGACATCCACCTCTGATGTTGTTCTGAACTACATACCTGCATTTTCTTCTGAGCCTGGAGCAGTTCGCTATCATCGTTTGACCAAGTCTTAGCCGAACTTCGGGCTGTGGAGACGTGCATGAACTCGGCGAGTTTCTCGTCGTCCTGTGTACCGTAGATTTCAGCCAGCATTTTGGCGGCCTTTTTCCTTCCCTTGGCCATCTAAATTAAAGTTGAGATTGATCACAATGTTATCGGTATGGTATGTCAAACTTTGTTGGGAAGTATATGCAGTGCATGTATATGAGGAAGTATATATATATATATATACATGCATACATGTATATAGGCATATATAGACATAGACAGATATATAGATATACACGTACACGTACACGCACGAACACGCGCACGCATATATATATATATATATAATATTCATATATACATAAACAAACGGCAGCCCATTCTGATCAAGTAGGCGGATACGAGAAGAATATCCATGTGCGTAATGAAGCGATGTAATATCGGTTCTAAACGAACAAGCAGTCGAAACTCTACATACCGCTTCCTTCCGAGCTTTGCGCATCTCTGACACCTTAGCCACCTCATCTCTCTCCTCCTGTAGCTTCGATCTGTACTCCTTTTTGTCTCGCTCCCTCTCGTCATACGCACTACTGCCCTTGGAGTACTTACTCCAGGGTCGTACCTCTGCTGTAGCATTGTGTGATCGGGCTAGCTCTACGCTCATCTTGGCTGTATCTAGGTAAGAGTTGTTGAAGTACTTCACGGCTTCACTCGCTTCCTTGGGTGTGCGGTATCCGACAAACGCAAAGCGTCGGAACACCTCTCTGTGCAAAACAAACGAAACAACTGATCAGGCCTTTGCGAGTATATATATCCTTCACAATAACTTAAATAGCGGCGCGTATAAACCAATCCATGAGTGATGCATCGAGGTGTGGCCCATGGTTGGTACCTATGCCATACGCAGTGCATTCTCATCCGTTCAGTGGGTTTGTGGGAGTGAGCCTTAGACTCACTCGAGGCTACAGGTATGTATATCAATTGTATAGTAAATGTATGCCGGTATCGTAGGTGTATGCCTATGCCTGGCGCTAGTCCGCCTGTGTGTGTTCTGTGCTGCGCTGGTGATTTCGTGCTCGAGACAACTGTGTGTACATGATATGGCAAAGGTGCCTGTCTTAGTATTGATGAATGCTACACTATTTTGGTGTATATGTCGTCGGGTTATCCCGTACGTTGTTGCATTGGTGTGTATTTTCAAACTAGGTTTTTCAACATCCCCCATTTTCGCTGTCGTATTGCTCCCGTGTACGTATTGTATTTGTGTATTGGTGTCGTATTGCTCTTATGTATGTATTGTAATTGTGTATTGGTATGCATTGTGGTATTTGTGTGTTAGTATGCATTGTGGTATTTGTATGTTAGTATATATTATGGTGCATCGCTGTGTCCTCCGTTTTGTACCGTTGTGATTCCGCTATGATGTTTTGATTTATCCGTGTGGCTTGTGGCTTGTGAAACTTCCTTCATAAAGTACTTACGAGATGTCTCACTGTGTTGCCCTTGTTGTGTTGAGATGTATGATATGTACTGTATGGCAATATTATATATATATATATATATATATATATATATATATATATATATATATATATATATATATATAACATATACATTCTGGTGTCTTGGTGTACGTTTTGCAATACTTTAATACAAATTACATTGCGCTAATGTAACTCTTGTGCGTCCCGTGATATAATAGCAAATCGTTCAAAGTTTGTCTTTTCTAGATCACTTCCTTTAAATATATGTGAACAGCACAACACCTGTAGATACCCTGTAAACATAAGCTTGACGTCTGTCACTTCGCCTTTTTGGGTAAAGTGATCCCGAACCAGTTTGTCTGTGGCATATTTGGGGAGGTTTTTCACAATCAATCGCGACCTGTAGAAAGAACATTAATAACAATTAACTTCAATAAGACAGCTCAGTACAACGAATTGAAACAACGAAGTGTATATACATGTGGAATCCCCAGAGTGTAACTTGTCGAGGAAGCGAACGCTGAGAAAGGTTCACGTGAATGCACAATATGTATTTGGTAGAATAAACGTATATATATATACAATGATTAGCACTATCGCATGATCGTGAACGAACGCTGGGAAAGGTTCGCGCGAATGCACTGTACGTATGTGGTAGAATGAACGTATCTATATACAACGATTAGCACTATCGCATGATCGTGAATCCGTACTATTGGCAAAGCCTTCATGTGCACGCCTACAAACAATTGGTTCGTAGAATTAGTGTTTGCCAATAGAATGCCAAACAATCTAAACTAGATAAAAAGACAGGTGATACCGGATACGAGAATATAACATACGCCAATTATTGTCTACACCACTTAATCCATATAAAGACTGCAACTGAGGTCACTTTAATCATTGTCTTTCAAAACCAAATACCTCTCTCACACACACGTAATTGTATCACCATGTAATACTGATATTTAAACTAGCTGTATATCTACCACATCTGCATTTGGGTGAGGACAGATACTATACGGTGCTTAGGTGTATAAAGGAATGTGATCAATTGCACAGAATTACCCGATACAAGTAGTTGACTAAGTAGAATGCACCACGGCGTCTAGTGTATACAAATGACCTCAAGTAGCAGATAAGCATTTCAGTTCACAGGTACTTTAACAATACAGGCGCATTGTTCGAGGCGGACCATAAACACTACATATATGATTTTGGTGAAAAATCCGCTATGGGCGTATATGCAGATTGTAAACTCACAAGTACATGCCAAAACAAACACCCTGCAACCCAAGCAATATCAAGGGCCTTATATATCAACAGCCACCTTTTACATATATAAACCTTGTCTTTACAAACGATGCATGTGACCAGTCCACTCAAATCTATTGACTGAAGCCGAATACTAAAAATGCAAATATGTATTTAATCTCATAGTGTGAACACGATCCGCGGTAATTTTCTGTCCCTATCACAAATTACTTGCTTTACATTAACATATATACATATGTTAACCGAGAGGTGATTATCGTTACTTAGCGAAACAGTGATCAAAGGTCGGTTCACACATTCGTACGTTTGGAAAAAAGGGAACTGCTTCCACGACATCCGAACTCATTTATATTCGCACAACAATGAATCGAATCTGTGCTCAATAAAACACTACACGTTGACACACATTAAACAGATAAATACAATACACGGCATAACTTGAAACAGCACACCTTTGACTTTAAACACAGATAGCTAAAGGATGCAACGGCATGACACTCATGACATACGTGGCAGGTGCTTCGGCCATATTTGCCAGGCTTTTAATTCGGAGTTGCGCTTGATGTCTTCTTAGATTTCACTACTGTCTTATTCTTGTGTGTAGGTCATGCGCAGTTTAGATACACGATACGAATGATGCTTGGTACATATGCTTCTCTTAGATCCATCGAAATACAAGCTTTTAATACTGAGACCGGTTATGTATGACGATGTTAGGTAAAACTGATGACAACCGGCACGTGCACCCCTATAATATGATAGTCTATAAATAGATTACTTAATAGCTTTTTGCCGAAGCTCACGCGCCAAAAATAAAATGCATAGCAACCACCCTACTACTCTCTGGAGAGGGTCAGTCAATCATCATCATGTATTCGTTAAATACATACTTAACATTTCATATCAGAATACATATAAATAAATATGTATATAAAGACTCAAAATATCTTGATATACTCACTACTATTGCCATGTGCTACATCGTGACAATTGGCGACTATATAGCGTGAGATGTCCAGTTGCGCCAGCATGCGGATGAGGTGTGCTATCAAACTGTACCCCTGGGGACTGGTGCTATTTGCACTGGTGTTTACTCAGTTTGGCTTCTCGAGTTATGCGATCATACTAAAAGCTTTCGCACAGGTGAGTAGCGTACAAATAGAAATCACGATTAGAAGCGTGTGTTTGAACATTTATGTGTTTGATAGTGTGATATGCAGAAAACCATCGCAAAAAAATACAATAACCCACGCCGTTGACCATGAAGCAATTTTCGTGCACATTGAATATAAATATAAATTGTGTGTATATATATATATATATATATATATATATATATATATATATATATATATATATATATCCATCTACACACCTATAGATCCATATATATATATATATATATATATATATCCATCTACACACCTATAGATCCATATAAATATATATATATATGTATATATAATTATCCCCTGTTCCTAGTCCATAAAAAACAAGAATAACAGGTATGTATGTATATATATATGTATATATATACACATATATACATATATATATACATATGTATATTGTGTATATGATATATATATAATACATATATATATATATATATATATCAATATATATAATGCATAATATATATATATATATATATATACATTTATACATATATATATATATACAATATATATGCATGTATATTATATTTTAAATATAATATATATATATATATATATATATGTATATACATATATATATATATTATTATATATATATATTTATATATTATATATATATATATAATGTATAATATATATATATGTATATATATAATACATACATACATATATACACATTAATTTTAAAGAGTTGAAGAGAGTGTGCGCATGTATTGTGTTGCAACGTGATGATATGCAGATACATGCCTCTCATGTGTTTCTTTGTTGTTTGCTTTGCACGCACGCATAACAAAAGACTGCGTTTATACACATATGCTTGCGGGAGGCACAAACATGAATATTGCATATTATATACATATGCATACATATATATGTATGCATGTATTGTACGTATATCATATATGCATTTATATATGTATGTATATGTATATTATACATTATATAATATTACATATACATATACATGTAATACATATACACATATATATTTGCATATACACATGCCATATATGTATATATATATATATATATTATATATATATATATATTATATATATTATATATATATATATATGTATATATATATTTGTATTTATGTATTTATGCATATATATATATATATATATATATATATATATATATATATATATATATATATATATATATATATATATAAAATAGTGTTCACTTGAATGTGTATATATAGAATGACATTTGTGTGTCTATATAGGTCTCATACATATGCATATATGCACATTTGTTTATGTGTTAATCTGTGTATGTTGTTGATATGGCTGACATATGTGCACCTTTCGTATCTGTTGGTTTGAGCGCACAATATTGGCTTACGACGATTGCTATTCATGTATTCATGGGGCAGAGACTGATCCGTAATATTGTACTATATATCGTTTTGCCATAACCAACATATATCATACATTATGAGCATCATCCGGATCGATACGCATGATTCTGATATGCTTTTATTCTAGCTTGATAGCTACACAATTCCATACATTAGAAAAGTGTAACACGGTACTATCATCACGTATTAGATGAGACATTTTTATATCCTACACGCGCGCAGTATATGTATACTCATGTATATCGCAATATATTGATTTTAATGATCCATAAATATAGAACATCTTGATTCAAAGCGAAGCATGATGTACGTGCTGCAGCATACTTACATCATACACACACCTTACACACACCAAACGCACACCATACAAACGTGCATATAGTATTATGTTCATCTGCGTCGTAATATTCCTATCGCATGTATCTATGCAGTACATCTTGGATCGATGAAGAGATGTATTCGCTTTTGTATTGATATACTGTGCTCTTTTGCACACAAGTTGAAACATGTAACTTTATATAGATGTAATCCTGATATAGTTCTATATGTGCACATGCTCCTCTAGTCACTTACATATTAATGCGTGAGTAGATGTCATATGTATCGTTACATCATGCAAAAGCTGTATTCGTGAATCTTATGCGTAGACATATTTGCAGAACATTCACAATATGTGCTTCAGTCAAACCATACGTTAAATGACGCATATGATATCTATGAGAAACAAATATTCATGATACATGTTTAATTCGTAGATTCCAATACATTATTTTTACGCTCGCTTTTGATCATCCATCCGGTTTCGATATCTCCATATGTTGGTTCAGATAACAGTGTACCTGTACACGTATGCAATTCGCACGTACTTGCTATTGTGGAGCGTAACTACCCCACACTCTTCTTCGCCTGTCGACTGTACTGAGATAGCCCGTCGCATTCATCGCCGTTTGCTATCTGACTCCGTCATCTGCAGCTCTTTATTTATCAATTCTTTCTATTGATATACACACACTGGCTTGTTGTAGGGTGAAAAAACCGATCCATTGGTGTTCTCTGCATTGCGTGACATGCTGGCCTTTCCTCTGTTGATGGTGGCTGCCATACTCAAGGAGGGGCGTCACTCCCCCAAAAACCGATACCAGTGGCTACTGTTTGTGCTGCTGGGCTTGTTCGGCATGCTGGGAAATCAGTTGGGCTTCATCCTGGGATTGTACTACACCACCCCATCCATTGCCGCCATCATGCAGCCGCTCATCCCTGTGGTAACGTACCTGATGAGCATCGCGTGTGGCATGGAGGCCATGCCGGTCCTAAGAGAGGTATGTTTGACTGCTTTTGTATTACGTATCACCCGTACATTGAGTGTGAGATATTAATCTTAATCACGTCATCTATATACTTGAAAGAGGTCGACTGCTATAAGAAATCCTGGCATGAACTTCGCATTGATGCAGAGCAATTAATGCAGTATATGAATATCCTGTCTTTGGAACTAAGCTGTATAATGCGTCGTGTAGTTGTTGTAGCGTGAGTGCACAATTAGCGCGACCATATTCATCCCCAGTATGCAACTAAGACCCCCCCCCCCTCTCAGTGTAGTCTCCTTCTTGCAGCAGTAACGTATGTTGAGTCTTGGGCTAATCGAATATGCTGGCTTCTGTGTAACACGCTGGTAGCTCTCTGTATTACTTTCGCATTGTTTTGGACACGAGTTATACCAGAGTTCTAACTGCTCCTTATATTGGGCGGTGATGCATGTTTCATATTCTGGGTCGCTATATACTGCCCCTGATATCGCGCCGTTCGACATCTTTCGTATCTCAAGCCACAATAAACTGTCGCTTGCCTGTATTCCAAATCGCCTGCTCGCCAATATACCACCAATGTGTTGTATTGGCCGCGCTCGCAAACGCTCTGAATTAAACATATACTAGCTTGCTGTTCCACTAACAGATGTAGTGTGTCTTTATATGTCAATACCCCTCCTTGTCTATTGGTTTATATTTTGCAGTGGTCACACTAACCTCCAAACCACCTTGTGCATGCACATACCGACCCATCTCTTCATACACATACCTAAGTCGCATATCGACTTATTTCCTTCCTACGCGTCATTAACATGCTCACATATCAGACCGTTGGCCAGGCCCGTGTACTGGGTACCATCGCATCCGTGTGTGGTGCCATCGTAATCGTGCTTACGCACCGGGCGCCTTCGGCAGAGACTGTGCAGACGCAGACCTCCTCTATGGTATTTGGCCTATGCTGTCTACTAACCAACATAGCCTGCATGGCGACGTATATCATACTGCAACGCCTGCTGGTTTCTAAAGGAGCCCAGGACTCCGCCCCCGAGTCACACAGCCCCAACCTGGATGCGAGCGGGTTGCGTGCGTCAGAGATACTATACAGTGGCTTAGACCCAATTCACCCCCATATACCGGAAGCTACAAGGCAGGCAGACGGTGTCAGAGACACGCACATGGACCTGATCAGCGACAGCGTCGAAGTAGCGCGGGTGCACGTGCGTCCTCGCGCGCTTAATCAATGGGCCAATCAGATGCGACTTACTTGCACAGAGTACAGTGAATACCCGGTGACGGTGGTGGCCTGGAGCTATCTCTTCGGGGGGCTGTTCATGACACTTTGCTGTGGCATGTACATTCCTCTGGGCCTGACCGACCGATTCCACTTGGCCGACAACATCTGGATCCCGCTGCTGTACGCAGTGTTTATTGCATCGACACTGTGCTACGCGCTGATTTCGTGGACACATCAGTATCTGCAGCCGTCGCTTGTGACCGCAGCGTGGCCTCTACAGATACCATTTGTGGTCATCATGTCCTACATCTTCTTTGGGGATGAGCTCATGGTAGGTGATAGATTGCGTAGTACCATTGATACGGTTGGTATGGTGGTAGGTTTTGTGGCGTGATCTGATCAGTCTGTAGTGTCTACTGCTATACCAGTGGGAAAATCAATCACATCATGATCGCAACAGCTGTGTACTGTCTGACGGCATCTTTGCTTCAGGCAATAATATTTTAAATGCCCTTCTAACTCTTTTCAATTCGGCCACAATCCTTTTATTTCATTCAGGCGTTGGATTGGGTGGGGGCAGGACTCATTGTGTCTGGTTTGATAGCAGTCACCTGGTCAGACTACACATCACACACCGAGAGTAAACCGAAACTTCGAACGCGGAGTGCTGACAAGATATATGAAGGAGTGCCTGATAGGTGAGAAATTAAATTATGTAGATCTGCATGTAGTTCATGTTGAACAATATAATGAGCTGTTTGAATCGATATGTTTCTCTTATATCAGTCACTTTTCGGTCTATAAATTTCCAAGAACACTCATATATTCATGAACTGTTCCGTGCCCTATACGCAATACAAATCATGTTTGTGTTGAATCTCGTATCCAAAATTCTTTATAATTCGAGTGAAATGGCCATATTTGTAGATAATAGTACTAATAGTTGGAATTATATTTCCGTTTGTTGTGATCGATACGCGCAATACTGCCACCGGATAGCATTTGAGCGTTAAAAGAAGCTTCCAGCCACTTTGAATTTTGCCGCCCTAATCGTAGTAGCGTCTTGGAAACTGGTCTTGTCCGGACCGTACACAGTGACAGCTTCCCCATCAAAGCTGAGTCCTGATCTGCTCGTTATCGTCACAGCAGCCTGGCATGGACCGTTTTTACCTTGCACTTCGATACTTAAGGGTGTGCCATCGGTTGCAAATGTAATTGACCCTTGGATATCGCAGTAGTCTCTCGTCATTCGTTCACGGTACAAATCACCAAGATCATCCATCTTCAGCGATACAAACGGAAGGCCATCTACGAATCTCATGACATCCAACAATGCCTCTTCGGCGAACTGGCTAACCAACCCCACCTGACCAGACTTGTACGGTTGGCTGAACATATTTGCTTGATGGAACATGTACGAATCCCATCTTAGTTGGAGAAGTGGAATGGTGGCTGTTTTAGCTTCACGGATGATGATATCAGAGCCTGACATCTTCCCCGGACACGTGGGTCCATACGCGATCCAGCTACATGCACCCTCGTCGTTGTAGTGGTATTCAAGGCAGGATTCCGTATAGCAATTCCAGGGCACGTTTGGTCCGAAACGGGGCATGATCATGCCCCATGAAGTCCCGTATTGATCGATAGTTGTGAAAATGCCATGATATTTGTACTCAGCTACCGTCTCAGGCCTAGAAGTATCGCCCACGACGTTGTACATACCATTGGCAATCAAACGATCCCAGAACAACTCATTCTTAGGGTATGCCTTACGTCCATCAGCAACCTTCCCATTGAAGTCCTTTGGCCACAGACCACTTATCTCAGGTGTGACGAGGGAGTGAGGGGAAAAATTGTTCTTCATGAGAATCGGATCATTGTTGAGAAATTGACCAGATGGTGTAGCAGGGTAGCCTGCCCACGCATCTATGTACTCCTCGGTCGCGATTCCCTCACCGCGCACTACCCTTTTATTGTAATCAAACTCCGCATCATATCGCTCCGCATCAGGGTGTGTAGTTTTCGTAGAATCAACCCAGTCCATGTTCACATGCGTCCATGTGTGTGAAACCCAAAAAAACTCAGCAGCATACTTCTGTGTGGCTTCCAGAAGTCCTTCGGTGTCTTCGAACCCTAACATGGCAATACCAGCGCCGTTGAAGGCCGGTTCGAGCTTGAAATCGCTTCCCACGGGTAGTTTGGTGTGTAAACTCTTTCTCCACGTTGCGTAATTCTCAACGTCCACGCCTTGGATACGTTGCGCAGCAGCATTTGGTGTATCTAGTGGCACAGCTTTGTGATACCAATCATCAATGTGTAAGTTGAGAGTCATGCGACGATATCCTATGAAAACGCCGCGTGTGACCCATTCCATCCATGCATGTCCAAGAGCTAAGTTAATGTGTGTGGACTCCGTTTCTACAGAGTAATTAATGTCGAAATCACGAGTTAATTCATTCGCAATCGCGTTGAACATAAAGTGCATTTCCTCAGTACCGGCCACTTTGTTCTTGGAGACGAAAGCAGCCAGAAGATCGTTGTTACCTACTACATTGTACTTCAAAAAGGGTTGCACTGCTTCATTATCAACGATGCTCACAGCCAAGGGAGACAAATCTGCGATACTCCAAGATTCTCGGTTGTTTAGTACACCTGAGATGCTGGCTGGCACACCAGTGGCGACCGTTACGTTGGGAAAGCTGTTCATATTTGACTGCACAACACCTAGATCGCCGAGATCGTCTTTCGTGGGCTGTAATATCGCAATACGAGCACGTGTTCTCACAGCATATTGTCGGACTACTGCCGCATCGACATCACTGTCAGCGATCACAATAGAGTGCCAACTATTCTCCGCATAACTTGGCTGTGATCCAATGTAAACGTCGTATGGTGATCCGTACGCGCTCATATTTTTAGGCACGATTACATTCTCGTCTGTAGACCCTAAGATAAGAGTTCGCAGTCCAAGATTACTATCACTTACAAGCCCAGAATCTGCTAGGCTGGCTGTACGTGATTCGAGCTTCGGTATAGCTGTGCCAGCCACGTAGGCTGTCCAAACGGCGACGTATAAAATTTGAGTTAGCCGCATGATTTGTCTATAAATTTTTCGTGATTTTGAAAGACACCTTCAACGACCGCCATTTTAAATATACAACAAAAACAAAATACATAGTATGTTGCCGAACCGTGGAAGTGAATATATACTGATTTGTGAGTTGAATTGTTGATTGGTCTTCTGTTTCCTGATTGAAATCTCTATATTTACAACGCAGTACTACTACATATTCACATTTCATAGTAATAACACACCTAAGTCAGGCTGAGTCCCTAACAGGCTGACACAGTACACACATGACACAACATTCAACAATACCAAGATATGATTTATTGTTTGTTTATTTAAAAAAACAAAACAAACAATTAAATTCTGTATATGTACTGTATCATATGTAGCACATTTTTTTTTAAAGCACAAGGGGAGTACATAGAATTGCGTGAATATTCGCTGATGAACTCGTCTCGCAGGCGTTTTGGCGTTTCTAATTTTCTATATGTTTTCACCATTGGCTTTTTTAAAAAAATAGATTTTTAAGGCTACTCTGGAGTAATAAGTCAGACGACAGCATGGTTGATAAATTATATAAAGCAATTGTTTTCTTTTCAAAAACAATGTCGATTTCTCTTATTTTTTAAAACAAAATACTTTTTTAAAAACAAAAGAAACTATATATTGAATGAAAAAAAATATTGTTGAATGCTGACACTCTTGCAGTTGACAGTCGTGACTCGCAAGTCTTTGAATGTTGATTTTGTTTTTAAAAAAGAGTTTAAGACTGAGTTTCTATTCTCTCTCAGAGTCACAACGCGACACGCGTGAAGCCTCCGTCAGGCCGTGAAACTTTCAGTCCACGACGCGCGATGGCGCGAGTAATACAACTCTAAAATCTAATATAGTAGAGCCTATCAGAGTGTCAGAGTGCCAGCGATCCTAAGCTCATAACGTTGTGGGGGTACGAGATAGAAGTTTAACGTAAACGCATATTTACTAACGGTTATAATGCGATCAGAAGGGTCTACCTAAATTCTAGTGTAGGACTGGTTCATATCGTGAATATGGTACACACTCAAATTTTTAGACCCGTAGATTGCACCTATAAGCATACAAAAGATGACATACGGAGTAAAATTATTCGATTTATAAAAGTTTTAACGGAACCCGGTTTGAGGTGTGTATTTTGAGGTATTTATAGAACTCATTTCTAAGATACATAGGACCAAAACTGATTCGATTTTATTTTAAAAAAACCAAACCAAAAATTATTTCTTTTCTCAAAATACCCCGGGCGAAACCGTAGTATATTTAGGTAATTAGGTTATTTTTAATTTATTTTTTTAAACTGTCATTTATGTACTAATCATTAATTTTTAAAATCAGTGATCTGAAAGTTAAAAAAGTTGAAACATGATTTGTTTGAACTTTTCACTTTTGTAGGATAAATTAATTGTTTTTTTATACTACAGGCTCTCTTGTGTCAGTAATTCAGTAAACATGTACTATGTAGTGTATGTTTTTTTCTTTGCAACGAAGTGACAATATCAGCATT